>JARK01001341.1:1323285-1335511 GCA_000688135.1 Ancylostoma ceylanicum | reverse complement strand
AAGAGTGATTTCCCCCCCCCCCCTGTCAAAAGTTTTCCACAACGGATATCCTTCGAATGGGCGTCGGATTGCTTACGGATTGTACATGAACACAAACAAAATCATAATCCACATGCGAAATTGATATTAGCCGAGGTAAATGTGGTGATACCACACAAATTACAAGTTGCTGACACGGGAGTCAACATGTTTACCCTGTGTAACTTCAACGATGCATCCAGGCTCATGATTAACTTTGGGAACAACAGAATAAAGCTAGACAAATTGATGTAAAGGATTTATATCGTAAGTGACCATGATCAGATGAGATCGCACGCCTCTATGACAACAAAGCAATAATTGAGCTTCGACATTAACGTTCCAGGTAGCGTTATGTTCAGAAAGGAGGCTCCACTGGTTCAGAATTTTCTGAGAATGAGAATGGTGATCTTATCGGCATGTGATCTCATTCGTTGCAGCTGACTGATGGGATGGCAGACAACATCTGTGGTCAGAAAACCATGCAACAAGTCATAGACGGTGAGACCATGCGCACTGTGCCTGAACATTGGATCTTCTAGTAATTTTTTTCCAGCGCTCATCAACAGCTTAGCCTCAAAGTTGACTGTTAGCCAGTGGAACTCTCTTCTGACGCTGCAGAACAACCTCAACTCCTGCTTGAAGCCGTATGGCTCGAGCGTCAGCACAGTGCTCTCGAAAATGTCCAGTGCATTCCAGACTGCGCTTTCTTCTCAATACAGCACGGTATATACAGCATTTGTTTCCATTAGTACATGTGAGCCTTTTTTGCTAAAGTAGATATTAGGTTGGTCTGAAAGTCTTGAACTAAACTGAAGGAATTCCTAAACAGCGTACTGACTGCTTTCAAGAGTTCTTAGGATATTCTCGTGGGTTTGGGAGCAGTTCATCCGAGGGACTAATTTTTAATTCGCCTGAAATTCAAAAGTCTCAAAAATGGAGTCAAAGTATACTACAGGTTTTGGGCCCCTTTATAAGACCTTGACACATTTTTAGGGAAGAAAATTTTATGTGATCGGACCAGTCAAGTGTGAAAAGGCTCTCTCGGACGACGAAAAGAATGAATTACACGACGCTTTCTTTTTTAGCTGAAGTCGTACGGCGCAAGTCTGACCAAGAGTGGTTCATCGTGCTCGTCCGTTCGAGGAAGCATGTATGGCAAGGTAAGTCGTAAACAACAGTTGCAACAGAAAACTTGAGGGTAAGTATTCATAGTATCCATGTTCAGGAAGTAGTCCAGAAAATACGATGCTCTCCAACACTTAGCCCGCCCCTCCTTTGCATTCTTTGAGCTACCCAAATAAAATGCATTTGTTAAAAAACACAAATTGTTCGAAAAATGTTCAAGGTTTTACCAAGCTTATTTGCGGATTCATTGCGCTGTCCCTGCTCTTGGAAGAAAATGAATGCGTGATTTCCACAAAAAAAAAACTGGACATCGCGAGCGTTCCATCTTTCTCTTCGTCATTTCTGATTTTTGGTTTTGATTTTGTTGCTGATTTATAGATGAAGTGGAAAAAAGACTTTTTTCAGGCGTGTCCAATGGCGACAGCAGGTGTAGTTCAATCGTGCGTGACAGCAGCAAAGGGCAAGATGTCGTCGGGAGAGTGGTCGTGAGTCTGTTTCTTCTAACATAAGAGTTCTAACATAGTTCGAAGGCACAGTCCCACATCGAAATCGTTCCCGAGATTTTCATATGTAGAGACTCCCCATGACCTTCTACGCATAATTGTGTACACGATTCCATGCAAAACTGCCGGAAACACTGTTTTCGAACCTCTACTACTGGGATGCTTCCTGAAAAAAACCGAAGGAACCGAGGGAGGAGTACTAGCTTCAGCATTGCACGACACTGGTGGATGCCGTTGAAGCACGTGGTGCTCATCTCCTATCCTATCCTATAGAGGAAGGCATACTGAGAAGATTCCAGAGGCAGTATGAAATCTTCTCAGAATGTAAGAAGACCTCATACCTCCTACTTGGCCTTGCCTAAAAGCCTGTCAAAATAAGGCAGGTTTTCGCTCTGTTTTGAACAGAACCACGCACATATACAGTATATATACAGTAGTAATCGGCAATTTTCGCAATTTTTTGCTTGTGCAAATCATTGAAATGCCTCTGAACTGGCACGTTGCTTTCAAGTGAGCCATGACGATTGGTAAAGTCGTGCACTTTGTCTGATGGTAATTTTTCCGAGAAAAATGATCTTAAACAAAAAAAAACAGTCGAATGTTATTATGCGTAGATCAGATACGAGCCGAGGACTTACTTTCATCGCTTCACCAATGTCTCAAAGGCAACTCGCCAACATCATCTACAGCGTGCGAGCGCGCGCTGCTCTGCTTTGATGTCTCCGCCTTACGAAAATCCATCAGGTCACGGAGCACTACTTCCGATCCCTGGAAAAATACAATCTCTTTCTTTTTGAAAGCATCGCATCAGTGAAACGAGCAAATTATCCAACGCCTGCTACTTATAAATATTAGGTTGTCTGGGATGATTGAGGCACTCCACCAAGAATTCTTGCATCTCTCCCACATGACTTGTGCCCAGGATGTGTGAGTATACGACAGCCTGCCCCCTGTGCAATTACGCCATGGGCGTAGCGTTGCGCCGTTGTTCAGGTAAAAAAATGAAAAAAAAATAAAAAACGAAAATAGACGGGCAACCGATCTACTCGATTTCTTTGTGCGAGCTCCTGTGGAGCGCCGGTGCCAGCAGGAGGGACGAAAACATCGTCGAAGCATTTAGCTCTGTGCTTGCCAGCCACGCAACTATGAACCGTCGGTTCTGATAATTCCTTTCCGTAGATATGCCTCTCCAAAGACATTTATGACCTCAGCGACCTCCTGTGCTTGGAAACAGGGCATCGTCCACCAGAGTTTCTGGCACGCGATATGATGAGCAACACCAACTCTTGCAATAGTCAACTCAGTGCAATGACAGGCAAATATGAAGAAAAGAGACATGGACGTGTGGAAATCTATCTAATCTATAAAAAATCTTGGTCGACGAAAATCAGCCTCAAATTGCTTTGTCGATTTGTCCTCGCTAGGAGGAGCACACATGAATCACGATGACACACTCTCCATCCTTGAACAACGTCACACAACTATGTAACACCTTGCTCGGTCGCTGAGGCACTCCTTGACCAAGCAACAATTCGCTAACTTTGACGATTTTCGATCATTGACTAATGGATTCTTAGACCTGTAGTTTGCCCATTTCTGAACTCCGTGGAATCACGTCTAACGTAAGAGGTGGCCTAGGCGATGGGTATACATTGTGCTCATAGCAAGTCCCGATGTTCTCTAATTGAAGAGAAAAAGTTTGAAGAGTGAGCGAGACCTAACATATAGGACTCAGTAGCCGGAATCCGAGTGGACTTACAAGTAACAGTGCTCAACCTAAGGTGACCACCCCATGCTGTGTCCTGTGTATAAGACACATTCAGATCTAGCGTCTGTACGATGCTGTGCTGAAGTCGAATGCTTGCTCCATCCAGCGGATGGGATTAATCAACGCTGACAACTTTATTCTTCTTCCTTAAATTCGTCTTTCAGATGCGTTAAATCCAAATGTGTATCACTGGTTCGCTTCAACCTCTACTCCACATAGTACACGATAGGATACTGTCGACTCAACACGCAAACATTAGGTTTCAGGTTGATAATAAATGTTACACCGATGTATAGCTCACATCAGGATAGTATATTTCTTGGAGAAGCTTAGGACTAGGATTCGAATTATTTACTAGCTCAGTTACTGAGTAACACATCAGTTGTAAAGGTATACATATATGAGGTAATCAGTACGGTTTATACAGTTGCTAGCCGGACACGAGGTTGTTAGTAATTCTCTTTATTGGCCAACGTTTCGGCAACTTCGCCTTCGTCGGAGCCTTAAAAGGTCAACGTCCTATGAATGTAGCCGTTCAAACGCCTCCTCAGTCAGATATCAGAACGAGGCCATACTCCAAAATCACCAAATCCCTTTCAAAGTCGAAATCTCACCTTAGACTTGTTAGTATTTAGAGTGAGACTTTCTGCCACAAGTTTGTTATCAACTAGTTATTTAAGTAGTTGATCCAAGTTCATTACTCAAGCTTATTATCTTTTACAATTGCTCATATCGCTAATAGCTTTTTGATCGTATTCATGAGCAAGTTCATAACATGAGCAATTATGACCTTTTTTCGCAAACACAAGAACTCATCTGTAGTAGCAAGTAGCAGAGACAAGATCGAACCCGTCTAAGTGTGCAAATTGTCATCAGTGTTCAAAAGCAACGAATAATGTATGTGGTAACATCCATTCAGAAAACCCTGGACTGCTCGTGATATGCGAATAGCTGTGAACGATCATTAGATGGTTTGGTCCTAAACTCAGACAATCCGGGGGAGCAACCACGGCAAGTACCGCTTGAAACTAGCGGGGACGAGTGTCAGAACAAGCGTTCGGTTATTCGAGAATCATACTGGTTGGCTTAGGCAGCTATAGAGCTGCAGAAATCGGAGCGTTCATTCCTATCAGCCCGAAAAGCATCTGTGTTTAGGCGGTAATGACGCCGCAACTTATGGAGGTCTCAGCGAAATCCGCTAAAAAGGCAATCGCTGATCTCGCTCTGCCGCAACACAAATATGTGATTTCTCATCACAAATAATAAATGATAACTTTCTGCTAGGCACATACATGTTTTAGCAGTATTAACTTTCTAGTACCATCAAGGGGATTCAAACCAACCTGGCCAAAATCAGCCATATCATGGTTAGTTGAGAGTCCGCTGCTTTATCCAGTCGGCAGTTTCTGCTGCTACCCTCTTTCATTTCGTTGATGCCTTCATTTGTTATCATCTACTGTCACTATCAACAGTTCCAACCGCGCCAGCTGGAAGGGTACGTTGGTCGACCGGCCCACCGGTGATGGTTCATCGCTTGTCAATTGAATCAAATGCTGCGCAGAAATATCTGCGTTTCTGCCTTAAGGACCAAGATCGTAGTTACGATGTCGGTTAATTCCAACCCCCACGCTTTTACCCTGGAGAGATGGTACGTTGCGTGAGCTTAAAAAATTTGGTACGGACAAATAGTGATGTTATAGTGCCGTGTGTGGAATCTACCGCGTATCCAAATCGACGGTGCCGCCATCGCGGTCGGGGATACAGTGGCAGCGCGGTTGTGATGAATGTCTTGTGCTGCCACCTCGCCCATGCCGCAGCCGCCTTTGGGTCCTCGACCGCGTCGGTGGCCCTGTCGTTTCAGATAGACCTTACCTAGTTTGAAAAAGCCACGAAATGGAGTCCACTTATCAGCACAACATTGACGAATGCAGGAAGTGGGCCAGCGCGTTAAGGGGTTGGTGTATCGAAGTAGTAGTGAGCGCAATGTTGTATTGGTTTTCTCGTCCCTGCCCATCCCATCTTGTTGACCCGGACTATGTCGACGTTTAAAGGCAGCACCTGCGGAAATCCTCGCGTTAGAGATTTCCTCGAATTCGAGGGTTTTTGGGGACGGTAAACTCGTAGGGTGAGATGAAACTGCGTGAAAGACGCGATAAATGTAAAAAATTAAGGCGCTCCTCTCCATGTGTCGAAGGCGCGGGGGAGTGCTCCGCTGTAGGATGTGCGCGCGTCCCGCCAAGAAACACTGTGAGTGGTACGTATTGCGCACATCCACTACGCCAGACCACCCACCGCGATTAGATGACGCGTCGAGCCGTTGGAAGCACGTCGTGTTCGCGACCGCGATTCTTGTTTCTCTGCAATAGATCATCATTCCTTGTGCTCTTTTCACAGATATGATGTGCTAACTCTCTATTTTACCACTCACATTTCAGCTCCGAGTCGAGGATTTCGGCAGGCCGCTTTCGATTTGGCTTTTTAGCCACTTTTCGGAGGTGTCAATCGGCGATCAGTGGCCGTGGAAAGCGGGCCAATGCCCAACACTTGTCATACTTCGGGTCGAACCACGACGGGCATGAATCAGCCCAGATGATTTTGCATTCAGTCCGCTATTCGCCCGATTGCCCGTTTGGCCCACATCATGGGTGGTTCCGCCAGCAGTTCACCCGTTACGCTCTCGCGTCCAGAGCTTTCGCCGAGATTTCGCACCAGGAAGTGTCTAAAAAAGCTTTGACTCGTCATAAGTTAGCATGGGATGAGAAAACTGATGAAAACTATTGGGGAATGCACGACTTAATTTCTGATTGCGTTTTCTAGGTGTTGCGCTTTGGAAATTTTCCACGGACCCTTGTTGAAGCGCAGGTTTCGCACTGAAAAGGGGGTCTTCGAAGAGGATACTCCGTCTTCTTGAAAAAATGATGGTTAAACAGCGATTGTCAGCGAGGTTCCCACACTATGATGGTCGGAAGCTCACTCTGGCATCGGGGTTTCTATTAGGTTGTTGCAAAATCGATGTCGGATTTCGCCAAGTTGACTTTGAATTATCGTAACTCGGCAAAAACTGAACCTTTTCTGCCACTTTAGTACTCGTTTGAATCAGCACATCTTCGCCACTTTTCCGCTGAGTTTTCGTTCCACTAGGCGAGAAGCCAAGCTCTTAGGACCCAGGAAAAGCGGCGAGATCGTTTTGGGCGAACGTGTTTTTGCGGGTTATTCTTCCTCTCAGGGATGGGTCCCACCGCTTGAATTTGTGGTCATCGGTAGGGGAACAGTCCCCTGAGTCAGGCATATACGGAAGAGTCTTGATCTCTGCCTGCATCTAATTCCAGAGCGTCTTGAGTGAAAAGTGTGGTCTTGAGGCACTGTAAAATACTGGAGGATAATCGGATTGGATCCACTTGTTCAGCTTTTCCATCATGGTCCTTCCTCCGATGGCCCCAGAAATAATGGAATAATGAACCTCAAGGCTACCTTCGAGATACTGAGCATGTCTCCTGGTGATAGCTTCTACCGGTGCTTTCAAAACAGCGTTGACGTCATCAAATTTTAGTCCATAACTCTGAGGCACGTGTCTCCGATACTAAATGACTTGAGCCAACACTGGGCTCCCTATTTGTTGAGCATTCCCTCCTGCATAGGTTGGCAATATTTCCTTCCCAGGACACTCTCTTGCTATCGAGATTGAATTCACGAAACAGATTGGGACGAATTTTAGCGGACGGGTACATTTTGATTCAGGCCCGAAAACCACAACAAAAGTGGGTAGATCTGAATAAAATTAAATAGGCACAAAGAGGAGGGAATGGGCTTCAGAACAAGTGTAAAATATATGGTGGAAGCACCACTGCACATTCCAAAAAATTATTCCAAAGTTCGTGGTCCGAAAATCCGACATCGATTTTGCAACAACCTAATAGTAGAATCGGTAATTATGGACATGTGCTGCTTAAAAAGTGACGACTTACATTGTTTTTTTTAGTTAGTCCTATGTTCATGTATTCCACTTGCTCTTCTGCACAACTTCAATGATATCAGAGCATCCGCGTCACATAACCGCGTCACAGTCAGACTCCATGTGCGCTTACGCATGTATAATTTTCATTGTGAGTTTGCTGTTAATTTTTCATTGCTATCTGAAGTAGAGAGGCAGAAAATAGCTGCCTCCCGCTATGCACGGCGAAACTGCGTTTCGTGAGGAATATCAGAAGAACCGAAAGTTTGACGTGAAGCTTCGACTGGATTCGGTGAATAAATGGGTAAGGGAAAGTCTGGAAGTTTGACACTTGCCGGTTTCTAACAGGTCATATGTTGAAGCAGATTTACAGGGGAATTCTTAAGTGACTGCATGCTGATAAGTTTCTAATAAGCAACAGTTTGAAGTATCATTTCATCTCAGCTGTGTGTGTAGTCACTAAGGTCGCACAGCATCAAGCTGAAACTAGCTCGGAATCTGTGCACATTATGTTATTTCATAGGAAGTCGTATTCCACCTGACGTGAGTTTGTTAAATCAACGGAACTACTGTGGACACGAGTACTTCTCTAGGTGAGGTGAGGCGTGCAATCACCCACGCTTATGTGACAAATAATCGTACTCTGCTTATGTGCAAAAGGTGCTCCTCTGCAAATTTCATCCGTTCAGCGACCACATGAATGGTGGCATAGATCCTGAAGTTTTGAGTTTGTAATGGTCAAACATGTTCGAGCAGAACTACTCTGAAGTCAAATGGCGACCTATTTGGCGAGGTTTGTTTGGCAACCTAGAAAACGGGTTTGCCAACTAGCCAGGCAAACGAACTCCGCCAAATGTCTTGCCAAACAAGATGTTCCGCCAAATGGGTCGCCACACAAATCTTGCCAAATGGGTCGGCATGCGAACCTTGCCAAATGGGTCGTCATACAAACCTTGCCAAATGGATCGCCATACAAACCTTGCCACATGGGTCGTCATGCGAACCTTGCCAAATGGGTCGCCGAACCTCGCCTAATGCCTCTTCATGCAAGCCCTGATTACTGCCTCGTCATAAAGACCTTTCACCTTCTCACTACAGTTGAGTTTTAACAGGTGGGGATCGGATCCAGGATGTACATCGGATCTGGGCAACTGGACCAGCAACACCCATTGGTGCCGTGCAGGACGGAACGTAGCTTCTGGATCTCACCGGGATCGGTCAACGTCGTGCATTCCTGGATGTCGTTGGAATCCGCTGGATTCAGCAGACCGCGCACTACGATGCGCGTCCGCCTAGGATCGCGGAGACACCCTCGGTCAAAAATCTTGGCTTGGTTTGGTACCAGCTGGTAATTCCAGCTCATTGTACGCCACCATTCTTCAACGTTCACCTCAAACTTGGGTAACTGAACCGACGCGTCCACTCAAGACCCGAAGCGTCGTATATGCTTGTCCCGGGAAATGGGTCGCCAACATCTTCTCTCGCCATTTGCCTTGCCAAACACCCGGAAAATGTGTCGCCAACGTATTCTCTCGCCAATTGCCTTGCCAAACACCCGGAAAATGTGTCGCCAACATATTCTCTCGCCATTTGCCTTGCCAAACACCCGGAAAATGTGTCGCCGACATATTCTCTCGCCTTTTGTATCGCCAAACATACTTGTGGTCCATTCTCCCGGAAAATGTCTTGCCATACAAGATTTTAACCCGTAAAATGTCTTGCCAAACACATTCTCTCGCCAAATAGGTCGCCATTGAACTCCAGAGTAGGGGGTCGCTTGCCGAGCGCTAATTGCCTCACGCCGCCTCACGTTGCCTCACGCCCTCCCGGTCCTCAGGTTAAATCAAGCATCATCAATCATCATCAATCAGTATACAAAGGACCACTAAAATCCCCGTTTGAAAATCGGTGCCTAGCGCGCCTTTGCCGCCGCGCGCGTTTTTGGCACCGGGGCGCGCAATCGGGAGGGCAAGTCCGTGGTTCCATGTTTTTCCCATGTGTTTTTCTTTGTTGTTTATGCCTGTTTTCCGTTCTTATCGACGTTGTTAGCAATGTAAATGTCGTTGTTGTTGTTGTTTTTTCTATTATTAATGTTGTTGTTTTCTTATAATGGAGATTTTTGCAGGGATCATTGGTGTTGTTGTTGTACAGAAACTCAATACAGTCCGGGAGGACATTTTCTCCGAACATACCCAGGACAGCAACATGGTAAAGATGCAAGAAGCGAAATAGGTAGCGAAATAAATTGCGTACTCATCTGTTTTTGAGAAAAAAGTATAACTTGTGAAACTAGTTCGTGTTTGTTACCCATTAGTCAGACCCTTTTCAACAGAGACTTGAAGGTACTCGAATGTCTCTTACTTCCTCGATAGTTGCCAATTTGTTGGACTCAATAGCAGATTAGAGGATTAGCGTGGTATGGGAGCAAATATACAGGGTGGTCCGAAAATATGGAGACAACAGTGCGATGCGCGTTTTTCGACTTATCTCGAGTTTCGGCATTTTGCATCCGTTCTTTTGCTGTTCATCTGTTCGTCCGCACAGGTTTTTCCAAAACAGTACCTAGCACTACGAATTTTAGGAGCAGATAGGCTGTTAGTCAAGATTTTTTTCCACCACCTAATGAAATTTTTGTGTAGTCTAGGCGCGCATCTAATGCCAATCCCTAAAATTTTGCTAGGGGATCACTGACCGGTACATCTAAGAGTACAAGACTTGGGTAACAGAAAAACATCAAAATGATTGCGGAAGACCACTTACCGTGGTTATGAGATCCAAGATTTGGTGCGAATACGCTGGTACACGACACGGTTCGAACGTGCTTATCAGATGGAATCACCATCAGTAATCGTATTATAGGGGAAGCACCCCCTAGTATTTCAAGAATGGAATCTTGTAGGCTTAATAAGTTTCACTTTCCTATCTAACCACCGGAAAAAAAATCGGGAACAACCCTAACAGACATTTTCACCCATTTTTGCACAGCGAGTCACGCCCGCTTTCTCGTAACTACACTTGTTAGTATTCATTCGTGCAAATTCCTCGTTATGATGTTCATTGAAAAACAAAAATTGATTTTACTATCATGAACTTGCTTAATCCTCGGAGCAAGGGNAGTCACGCCCGCTTTCTCGTAACTACACTTTTTAGTATTCATTCGTGCAAATTCCTCGTTATGATGTTCATTGAAAAACAAAAATTGATTTTACTATCATGAACTTGCTTAATCCTCGGAGCAAGGGCTTCTAGAAGTGTGGAGTTATCTGGGAGGAAGGCCCGTGCGCGCCACAGTAAGTGACTAGTTCGAATTCTTCACATCTTTTCTCGCCGGTGGTAGGAGAATTCGTGAGATGTGACAGTAGATTTTATTCAATAGTGAGTGAAACATACTGCATTGGAAACTGAGCTGCCAACTTGCTTCCTAACGTGAGATATGAATCGCTTGGCGTGTCTCCATATTTTCGGACCACCCTGTATATAAATATAATGCAGAAGACTTTGATGTACATGTACGGGCACTGGGTAAGGTCGGAGCAGATGTCCCCCCGCACTGTCAGTAGGTTTCTGTTGTTGTTATTCTTCTTTTGTTGTTGTTGCTGTTGCCGTTGTTGTTATTGTTTTTTCAATGTTTTCTCATCAAAGTTCGGTTTTCATAGGTGCCTCTTTGCGCTTCTGCAACTGCGTATGATTGGTTTTAAACAGGCGAGAAGTTATCCAACGTTTTGGAGGTTACTCCAAAAGACGTAGGAGTCCTAATAGATGTGGCACAAATTTTTGAAAGAATTCATCCTCAGGTAAGCCGGTTTCTCACTGATGTAGCGTCGCTATTAGAATAACCGTCGCTATTAAAATAACAAGTCTGATATTTTTCTCAGAGGCGACTCCGAAGGAGGAAGATGCTTGCGACTTCACCAAGACCTGCGAGGATGGACTGCAAATTGACCTTTTCGGAGCATTGCACATGGAGACTAAGAATCACGAAAGGGCGAAGGGGGAATTCGAAGCTGCGGAAGCTAAAATTTAGGTAATTTCCTTTCACTTGTTTTTTCTTCCGTAGTTGTGTAATTCATAGTGATGTGGTTTGAGGCGTTCTGTCTGTTCCACTTATCTTGCATATTGGACGAGTTCCGAGATGAGATAAGTCCCCCACCTCATCATATTTCTTAACATGACGGACTTGAGCCGAAGATTATCACCTGGCGGAATTTACCTCAACTCGGACCTCGTCCAATACGCAAGATTAGCGAAACAGACAGTACAAGCAATTCATCGGAGTCGGTTTTGCACTGCTCGACCTCTTGGGTTTCACGTAATCCAACATCCTTTTCGCTATTGTTTTAACATGTTAGGTAGCTGCATATCACTGCGACTAACAGAATAGAATGTGCGCGGTTTGCCAAGACTACGTTTCCACCATCCACTTATAAATATAACACCGTTTTTTTTCTGAACCACTTGCACGTATTTTCACAAAGCGTGCTGTATCCTGATCGGTTTGTGCAGCTCACACTTCTTCACTGACGCTAGATTCCACGTGTTGTGTAGTGTATGTAGTGTATTGGCCTCACTGGCGACTGTGGCATCGGTGCCCATCGAGTATGAGCAAGGCGTCGTGGCGGCTCCCGAAGTTGGTGACGGCCATCGCCAACTTTTCGAACGAACATCATCGATGTCGTCAGCGACGGCGACGCAAGATGCTATACCACACGTGGACGCCGCGCCAAACAGTCACTCCTCTTTTCGGATGGCGAGAGTTTGGTGCGGTCCAATTTTACGTGCAAGACTCGAGATATGGTCTAAAGGTCATTAGCGTCTTTGCTCCGGGGGAGGGGACCCTGATTTCATGAGCACTTCCCA
>JARK01001341.1:1277296-1323015 GCA_000688135.1 Ancylostoma ceylanicum | reverse complement strand
GGGGGGGGGGTCCTCGGACTTTTATGTACTCGCACTTGAGCCGAGGAGAACCCAGGTTGCAGGAGGACCTCCCAGAGTGACGCGAGTATTTGTGATTCCACAAGTTCTCCTTGGTGGACCAAAGAGTGAAGCTAGGATGAATCTCATTCTCAGTGTATTCCACGCATGCGGGCGAGCCGTGGCAATCGTGCAAGAGGGCGTGAGCCTTCATAGCACCATGCCGCGACATTTGGCGGCGACCCGGTTTTTCCGAGACCGCTGGCGCAATACTTTTGTCTTTTGCCTCCACACTCTTCTTTGCCAGACCAAATCTTATGAGAATTCTGTAGTTTCCGCTCTCTGACATGTAGCCACGCGAGTGTTGTTCAAAATTCCGTTTTCATGAGGACTTTTGGGAGGGGTTCTCTGTGCTGAAAAGATCGCCGGGAACTCGGGCTCCGCGAGAATATCAAGAAGGTGATCATTGGAGTTGAGGATGGCAAAGGAAGTCCGCGTTGGGAAAGGAATTCATGAAAGAGGTTCTCTTAGTTGAAAAGGTCGCAGGGAACCCTCGTTGCAGGTGGACTTCCGAGAGGGAGTTCTCTGAGTTGTGACGGTACCACGGGGGAGGCGATCAAGACTTCCGCCGCGACGCGACCGCGCCGCCCGCGTGTACTCCCTAAATCCAGGTTCTTCCCTCAAAGTCGACGCATCGAATGATACCCGTGGACACCTTACACTTTCGCAGCTCCGATGGCATTCATCTGTTCCACCTCAGCTCAGAAAACTTGTCTTTTTCTCCCCAGCGCTGCTCGTACGTTTGAAGGCTGCAGCCGCGACGCGTACATGAATTGACCAATCAGAGCTCAGCAATGTACGTGTTGTCACGCAGCCATACCACGGATCCCGGGTTGCGGGGAGATATCCGATAAAGGTTTTCTGATTTGGAAATGTCGCAGGAAACCCCGTTTTTCTCTGTGTTGAAAAGGTCGTAGGGAATCCTTTCCACAGGAGGACTTCCGGGAGGGGTTTACTGAGTTGAGAGGGTATCACGGATCCCGGGTTGCAGGAGGATGCCCGAGAAAACTCTGATTTAAAAAGGTAGCAAAGAACCCGGGAAAGGGAAACCGAGTTGCGTTACCACTCCCTGGAGAAGGGGTTCCCCGAGTTGAGAGGGTACCACGGATCCCGGGTTGCAGGTGGATATGCGGGTTCTCTGATTTGAGAAGGTCGCAAGGAACCCCGTTCAGAGGAGGACTTCCGGGAGGGGTTCTTTGCGTCGAAAAGGTAGTCGGGAACCCAGGCTGCGCGACGATATCAAGAAGGTGATCATCGGAGTTGAGGATGGCAAAGGAAGCCCGCGTTGGAGGAATTCAGAAAGGGGGTTCTCTTGGTTAAGAAGGGAACCCGCGTTGCAGGTGAACTTCCGGGAACCAGTTTTCTGAGTTGGAAAGGTCGCAGGGACCCAGGCTGTAGGAGGAGATCTGGGCCGGGAGGGGGTGCCGAATTAAGGAGGTAGTAAGGAACCCACGTTGCATGAGCACTTCCTGGAGGAGCGGTCTTCTGAGTTGAGAAGGTACCACGGATGCCGGGTTGCAGGAGGATATCCGGGAAAGGTTTTCTGATTTGAAAAGGACGCAGGAAACCCCGTTTACAGGAGGACTTCTCGGAGGGGCTCTGTAAGTTGAACCCCAAACACGTAGGCGCCAGATTTCATGTCAGCTGACCGCGACCCTTGCCTGTGAACCGACTTTTGGGTGCCCTTTCACGCGGCACTTTTGGACGAATACCTCCATCATCGTTTTCGCTGCAACACCTATTTTTACGGGAAATCCATAGCTGTCGTACTTCAACCATGCTAAAGTTATGCTTCGCTAAGTGACCCGCCGGTCCACTAATTAATAAATGATTCTTGGTTTTTCAACATTTCAGGACTGGAATAGATCACCATATATGAGAGAGAAGAAAATTATTTTCAAAAGTACACTTACGTTAGCACTTAAACATACATATGTAACATAATAATCGGTCTGTGTTTGCTTAAGGAGATATTAAAATGAGGTGAACTCTGGTATCCAAAAGATTTTCATGCGGCCAAAAATTTTGATGAGAGTGATTTTTCGCGCTTCACAGCATCTGGTCGCTTGGTCTAAACGCGTCCAGTTTGAAGATTTTGTTAGAAGAAATACACTGGAGTTATATGACTTTCTTTCAAACATCTAAACCTGTCCAGAATGGAAAACTGCGTAGATTTGAAACCAGCATGATAAGCAAGAGAAAAAAAATCGACCAAGATATAATCGATTGAAATCACCTTCAACAATTTGAGAGAAGATTAATTAACTCAATATGAGATTACTTTCATAAACCATCTTCTTATCAACAACGTTTGGGATTTTTTCGACACTTTTAGTTTTTCTCAAAAAAACCCGCAGGCCCAGGTCGCAACAGAGGCGTTAGCGACCCTGCAGGCTGACCTCTGCGCCACGACCAAGCACATGCCCCGCGCATTTATTGATTAATCTCAGCCAATACATCTACAGTCTATCTAAAAAAGGTTTTATCAACACAATTACAAATCCTACAAATACCAGCATTACAGAGATGAACAGAGATGTAAGAACAGTGGTGAAAAAATTTTTGAAAAATAAAACACATAATAAAAAATTGAAAACCGCTACATCCTGGAGAAATGGAGAATTAATCCACAATATTCCACCGGCAGCTACTACTTTTGGCATCGCAGTATGTATGTGCTTTATGCAAAACTGACACTGCGCCTTCATCATCTTGGTTGATCAAAACTTCAGGATTCCTAGTTCTAATTCATCTTTGTTGTGCGGTTTGTAAGTGTGCCTGGTAAAAATGGTGGTTTCTTTCTCAAAACCATATGTAGCGGAATAATTCAAGGTACCTTAGATAGTGCTTGAGATCATGCCAAACAAATTTAATTGTGTTTAGATCAGGGCTTTCAGGGGGCCACTCAATGCGTCGCACATTCCACATGTCCAGCAAATTAGTTGTGTACCGAAACTTGTGTTTGGGATCGTTGTCTTTCGCAAGACGACAATCAAATATCCATACTTTTTCGAAGCAAACGGAATGTAGTGATCATGTAATGATATGATAATCTGGTAGTACATTCTACTGTCCATCCGAATCTAAATTTTGAGAATCGAATCAGACTATCTGCTAAAATAACTAATATGTCAAAACATATGGAAAAAGACCTTACATGCTGTTCGAAGATTTTGATTTGTGTGGCTTATTCGCTGGAAATACCGACCCAGACGTGTACCTTCACAGGGTGCTTTGCTTTGGTCTTTATTGTTTTGTGGTCTTCTCGCTTTCGTAAATAGCATTGTCTCGAATTGTTTTCGAGTTGCAAAGTTGACTCATCTACAAATATTACATCGTGAAATGATTCCTGACAAACCAATCTAAAAATTATTAATTTAGAAGAAGCCAAGAGAAAATCTTACACTGCTTCCTATCACTTCCGGACAAAACTGCATTCTTCTTATCTTATTCTCGTTCCGTATTAGCTGGTCACTCTTCACGCTTTTCGATGCATTTCCTGAATATCTTCAAAGCGTCTTTAGCATTGTCATTTTCACATCAATTCCAGTCTCAGCAGCCACAAAATTGCCAAGTTCCTTCATGGTGATTTCGTTGTTTTGGCCAATACAACGATTAATGGAATTTTGGGACTACAGAACTTGATAGTTGTACAGTCTTTGTATTGTAGACCGTTTAAATGAATACCTTCAACTGTCAAACGGTGAGATTGGCAAAATAGCTTATCGGTGGTTCAGATAGATGAAGAGAGGAAATGCGCACCGTATCTTGTTTTGGGGGCTTTATATATACGCCACCAAGTCAGCTGGCAAAGTTGCATTTACAATGTTTATGGGATGGCCCTTTATGAGCGATTGAGGTCGTAGGCCTGCGACACTCCGGCCCCGAGCTTTTTTTTCATAATAATCGTACAAACATCAACAAATGTATCACTTGACGGCGAAGGGCGAGGTCGATCGAGGTTTCGTTGTGTGAGCTGTTGAGCTTGCGGACGGAGAGTTCGACGTTGAAGTGAAGATATTGGGTGTGGGTCAAGATGTGACAAAATCGGGCGGTGTCTTCCCGCCCTTTGGCGCCTACTCGCCCCACTCGCATTCAAATTTGCATGGGCAAGTATAGCGAATTCGCGCGCAAGTTAGTGCGAGTTGGTCCTGAAGGGCAGGGCGAGGGTTTGATTGAACCAATCGCGCACACAGTACCCACCCACCTTTGCCGCATCTTGACCCACACCCGAAGATGTTGCAGTGATGGTAGTAGTAATTATTGAATACAGACAGACTGGTGAAGTTCGTAGACGACGTCGAAGAAGGGGGGTTGACGGAGTAGTATATCAGAGGAATGTCGATGAATGGTATGTCGATGAATCGTATTTGTGGTACGATTGAAGGATGATGGAGTAGTTTGGCTTAGAATTTGCGCCTTTTCATTGGAGCCGGTGGTCCTCTCGGTGCGGGGCCGCTTCTGTTCGGGCACAGCAAGACGTTGTGGTCCCCTTGGCAGCAGGCGCACCAAACCGCACAGACGTGTTCGTGGCGGTCTTTCAAGCATTGTCTGCAGAGGGAAAACTCCGCCACTCGCAGGGCCCGAACGACCACATCTGGATACTGATGGCACCTCAAAGAAATGTGGCCGTCCTTGTTCTGCTCTTTCGAGCAGAATAGGCATGGCTGTCTCGAGCCTGTGCGCTCCATCAAAGAGGCACAACTGGCGTCGATCACGAAGAGTTTTTGCGAAACGCTTGCCATAGACAGTCCTTGTTGCGAAACTTCGGCGGCAAACTTCTCAATTTTGTCATCGACTTCATCGGCTCCTTCACCACTGTCATCGAGGATCGATGACAGTGGTGAAGGAGCCGCTGACTTCGTTGTGGATGGCGAAGTCGAGATTGTCGAAGGACATGGCTGAGCTTAGGCGACAGTTAAAAGACGGCCTAGACGATATAAATTCTATGCTGTAGGCTTCTTTTATAGGGCTTCTTTCGGGTTCGCTCCCTTCAGACCTCAGATAAAGCAATAAACTGGACCATCGGTGTGAGTGATTTGTCCACTTCAAGCAAGCTGCCGCTACTTCTTGACCTCAGATAATTTCTGGCAGGGTTGTAAGTCAAATGCTCGGCGATGAGATGCTGTTAGTTGTGCAGGCTATAAACTGTAGTATATACAAGAGACTTGCTTCCACTTGCTCTTCTGCACAACTTCAATGATATCAGAGCATCCACGGATGTGCTTAGAATCGGTCTATTAGATTCGATTTTGCACGACTTGCACTCAGCGAGGAACAAATCAAGCTGATTGATATGCTCTAGTTCGCGGTGCGTATTGCCTAGCCTATTGGATAACCGCGTCACAGTCAGACTCCATGTGCGCTTACGCATGTATAATTTTCATTGTGAGTTTGCTGTTAATTTTTCATTGCTATCTGAAAGAGAGAGGCAGAAAATAGCTGCCTCCCGCTATGCACGGCGAAACTGCGTTTCGTGGGGAATATCAGAAGCGTTTCGAAAGTTTGACGTGAAGCTTCGACTGGATTCGGTGAATAAATGGGAAAGGGAAAGTCTGGAAGTTTGACACTTGCCGGTTTCTAACAGGTTATATGTTGAAGCAGATTTACAGGGGAATTCTTAAATGACTGCATGCTGATAAGTTTCTAATAAGCAACAGTTTGAAGTATCATTTCATCATCAGCTGTGTGTGTAGTCACTAAGGTCGCACAGCATCAAGCTGAAGCTAGCTCGGAATCTGTGCACATTATGTTATTTCAAAGGAAGTCGTATTCCACCTGACGTAGGTTTGTTAAATCAACGGAACTATTGTGAACACGAGTACTTCTCTAGGTGAGGCGTGGAATCACCCACCCACGCGTTGTCGAGCGCTAATTGCCTCAGGCCGCCTCGCGTTGTCTCACGTAAATGTTGAGGAAATCCGCTCTTACTCCTAGCCGAATTGTTGGCAATGTGATTTCCTTAATGCATACATTGATGTGTGGCATCGAAGCCACAACAAAAAAGTAGACGTTAGAACAGCACAAATTCATCCCCAAAATTTTCAGAAAAAAAACCGTAACGAAAGTTTAGGTTAAGGATTGTTGATGTCCTGTATGACATCTCATTTGATGAGCAGAACTTGTGTGGAAACAGTCCACGCCTAAGAAGCGTTACTTCTGGCTCACGGTTGCCCTATTGTGCAGAGAATGCCTGCTAGATCTTGAAAAAGTACACAAAATCAACAACTTTGAGATGGAACGCAATTTTAATCAATCCAAGACTTCCGGAAGCTTACGGTTTTTTCGCCATTTCCCGGGAGTAGGAACTCGAAAGTAGAAAGTCCAAAAATCCGGAATATCCGGAATATCGAAAGTCGGAAGTGGGAATTCCGCTCATCTCTGCTGGGGATACCCTCAAGGACTCAGAGGCGTGTACGCTGATAGGAAGCCATGAAGCAGGCTCCATGCTATGTGAGGCGTCAGAGGTGCGAGGTCCGCCGAAACTCTAAGAAGCAGTTCCCGGGAGTATGGAAGCCTCGGAGTCGTACAGTACTGACGGTAGAAATCCATGATTCAAGCATCTATTGAGCCCACTGAGCCAGGAGGGGTTAGAGTCACTCATCGCTATTGATATGCAAAGGAGTCGGTTCACTGACTCAGGCAGTACAACAGGGCGGCCCGACGACGATGACCTGGCGATTCGAAGCGTTATCCTCGGGTGCCCTTGTAATCGCCGTCAGGCTGTCGGCTCACCCGCTCAACAACAACAATTAATTGTTGGAATTAAAGATTGACCATGCCTGCGTATGCTGTGCATGTGACCGCTTCCTGCAAAAGATACTTCAAGCTAAGAATGCTCAAGACGAAAAATGCTACGTCTTAGGCTCCCACCGAATGCTTCGTCGTAGTGCTCTGCCTTATTTCGCCATTGAATGTTGTTCTTCTCTAAAAATCTGGCAATATTTCAAAAAAAAAATTCTTAGCAGGTGCTGCTCTTGAGATAGAGAGACGCAGTCCATTAGTTAGCCCATTAGTTAGTAAAGTAATTCCCTCTTTCACGACTTTTTTGGGGAACAAAGAAGTATTACATCTCATGCGAGAAATGGATTTTCTGCTTCCTAATGAATCGGATGAGGCAGTCGTAGCTAGCGTTATCACCAATTTTCTGAGAAAAAACCGACATTAAAGAGGACGAAAAAATTTTAGGTACCACTAAAAGTAGCCTTCAAAATGTCATAACTACTGGAATGCCTATTATCGCAATTGAATGCTACTATTTTTTCCATCATTTCAAGCTCAAAAAGCGGAACAAGCGAGGAATAGAAATAGTGGCAGGAGTGCATAGGCTCTGCTTCAGTTTCTCACGGTCGCTTGTGCTGCTCTCGTTCAAGACTAGTCTCCTCGTCTTGGATAAAATGATCTATTGTGGATGAGTTCGGTTTTGTCAGCAACATCATCTGGCGAATAACAGATTCATGAATGAGGAGGCCCACGAAAAGCAAATACCGCTCCAATAAGGCATAGTTAGAGGCCTCATGTACTTTGATAACACTGTTGTTGCCAAAGTGACTGTTTCTAATTCACATTATCAGAGTGATTGGCCGATGTTTGTGTATGACGACGTGGATACGAGAGCGCTACTCTCCCAAAAGCAAAAGGACACCATGAGTATACGCACCTCTTCACCGGCACAACGTACCTGAGCGCCGCTTTCTGCCTTTCTGTTCCACTTTGTCCCTCTTCCTCCCGGTTCGTTTCTCCTCTATGTTATGGACACAGCATTCATCTTTGCTGCCTTTGCTTGGAACGATTATTCATGGAGATTATAGCTCTCGTGACTCGGAAATCCTCGAAAATTCGTATTTCTAAATCCTAACTGCAATTCTCGTTGCCATGGCACTCTACCAGTTTCAACACATCAAATAAGCCAGTGCATTGGAAATACCAGATACAAATAAATCTACCAAGGATGAGTTTGATATAAAATGTTATGTATTAGGAAAAGGAGAAAAAATAACAAAAAAGAAAGGTAAGGCAATCAACACTACATACAGGGGAGGCATAAGTTGTTGTAAATCGTTTGCTGGCTTATTACTCTGCGGTAGTGCAATGTTTTTTGACATGCTACGTCTCCCCTGATAGAGCTCGTTTTCCTCTATTCTCCCATTTCAAACGTGCCCTGGATACTCGGGATAAGGTGGAGAAACTTTAGCGGAAACTTCAAGCTCAGATTTTTAGGTGTCGCCAAATTGAGCCCCCGCAATTCCTGAGCGAAGCAGCCACAAAAACAGTTTTTGACAACGGATTCAAGTGGGATAAGAAATAGTCTCGTACCCTTGAAGCCTATCTTAAGATGAATGTGCGAAATCCACTGCAGGTCGGGATTGAAAAGAACACAGAACGAGGCTGTTCAAAAAGTTGCTTGAATGAGAAAACCAAGCCTTAGGTTTCGAGCACAGCCGGCCTATATCTGGGCTTACTGATGAGGCTGCGTAGCCATTCTGCAGCATTTTTATTCTAGTTTTCAGGTCACATCGACAGTCTAGGTGATGTTCTGTCTTTTAGTGTAAAAGCTCCTGGAACTCAAATTTGGTGAAAATTGTGCATTAGACGTGTGGCATGGAGTAGCCGCGGTTTTTTGTCCGCATATTTCTTCGACTTCGGTTTCTTGGGAAACCCCGAGCACAACTAGAAAGAGCACTTCTTGCTCCTAAAGAATCGTCTGAGCAGTGAAATCCAATTCAAAGACTTTGTGGATTTTCCAGGGAAAATTGTCACAACAGCCCACTTTTCTCAGAGATTTGTTTCGAGGCCAACTGCTCGATAGAACAATTTTTCCGAAAAAGCTGATCTCAATTGAAAGGTTCCTCGAACATTCCTCTATTTTGCAGAGAAAAAAGCGGAGCAATGCATGGGCTCCTGGTGGAGAAATAAAAAATCAAACGTTGTACAATAACTTATGCCCCCCCCTGCCTGTAGATCTCGGCGAGCCCTAAAACGTACCCTTGCGGTGATGGCAAACACTTCAGATGCTTGTCCTGCAAAGCCTTCTAATTTGTGGGAATCTTAAATATAGAAGTTATTATCGAAAATTTGTAGGAATTCGTATCCCACTTATGGAACGGTGTTTTCTTTACTCAGAATCATGTTGCTATCGCTCACATGAATTCCTTTTCACATAGCGAGCTTGTTAGTGGATTTCCAGTAATTTCACTGAGAAAATTTTGTTTGCTTTATCTCATCGGCTGCCGTTTGATTTTTTTTCACTGTTGATAGCACAGCTTCAGACAAATAAATATTCAGAAAGAAAAAAGAACAATGGACGCTTTGCGTTCCCAGCTGTCCAACTGTAGTTTTTCCTCGCACAGACCTCTTGTTTTGCTCGTGGAACTGACTACACATGCCTAAGTGTGCGACGTCAGCAATCCTCTCACCGTTTTGTGTAGGCGTTCCGCAAAACTTTGCTGAACGATCCATTCAAGTGTTGGCGAACTCCCGACAACCGCTGTGTAAACAATGGTTTCAACTATTTTGCTCATCTGTAAGGACTGAATCGATCGCCATGGATAGGTGCTCTGCGGAGCGCTTGTCTTCATCTTTACGCGTCTTTATAAGGCTTCATCCATGTCACTGAGCTCCATTGTTCATTTGTCTGCGATCTCGACCTAGTTCTTCGCGCTCTGGCAGTTTTTGTCTTTAAGGAACCATTAAATCTGAGGAAAAAGAGCCTAGCCCATCGCGAACTTGAATTAAATTACTTGTGAAAAATTTTAATACTTGCCAAAACAGATCAACGATCAAACAATGGTGTCCTTCGAGAAATCCCGCTCAATCAATCATACCTGGCTCATCATTGGCCTTATTTACTACGAACTGACTCGCCTGGTCTTCACCAAAGGCTTCGTAGAATCCCCATATTGGAAGCTGTCCCTCATTCCACTATGGATTCCTACAACATCGTGCTTCCCCTCATTATTACATCCGTTGACATCAGTGTGTTGGTGTGGTGGTTATGCAATTAAAATCGTTTTCGTATTCTGCATTTATTTGACGGCATTTCACGAATTTTGCCCGCACATCGTCCCTCACGACCGGCTTTAAAAGATGTTGAGGGCCGTCAAATTTCCAGCTATGGGATGAAGCTATTGATATTTTCGTGCCGTTCGCTGGCTGATGTTGCGAGGTGCACGTGCGCTGTGGACCTGGAAATGTCGCTATTCGCTTTCTCCTGGTTCTATATTTTCCAATTAGGGTACATGTCGGTGCTTCTTTATCAGTGGTTTTTAGCAAAGCTTAGCCAGTGGTAGTTCTGTTCCCTCAGGATCTGCTTCCATATCATTCGATTTCTGACGTTTGTTCTCCCACATAGTGAGTTTTCAGTGAAATCGTCCTGAATTTCTGCTAACGGCTGAGATTGCAATTGTGTTTGCCGTGATTTCCATGGAAAAAGCTTGTGCATCAGCACGGGTTGTCCCGAAAGTTCACTCCCCAAAGCCTTTTCGTTTTTAAGTGCAGGCCGTCCGCTAAGTGCAAGCCTTTCACTTTGTTTGTTGTTGGCCGAACTACTGACTTGTTCATTGGTTTCTCTCCAACGGCTTCCTGATTTAAAGAATGCTCAGAAAAGCTATGTTTGCGGAGCATTTCTCCAGTTCTATTCCATATAGGGTAATCCAATACGGAAGCTCCTCTCTCTTTCCTGTTTTATCGGATTTTTGAGCAGCTCACGCCGTCTAGACTTGCTTTCATGAAATGGGGAATGAGGTCTCTGAGTGATCTAGCGCTGTACGCTGAGCTCCTCCACGTTTGTTCCTTTCGCAGAAAAAAGAGCTTCTACAGCGTGTACTTACTCAATCTCTCGTATCACGGGAATACGCCCATTATTTAATACGATAAGTAGTCGACAAACAGTGCGCTGCTGAAAAAAGGGCGTCAACTGTTAGTGGAGGAGTCGGCTCATGCGACGTAGTTGCGTTTACTTTCGCTTCTTTCGTGTTGGTCGAATAGCTCTTTTGCCAGGAGCAGGGGGTCAGAACTTGACAAAACTGTCAGGATGGTATACTGGAACTGCGCGCTAACCTTTCCGGCTTACCTGTTCCCAAAAATATGTTTGATATTGCCTGAAAATGCGCTTATTTATTGATGTATGAACTGCGAAGTTCTTTTTCTTTGTTTTCGACTTTCAGAAGAACTTTGCTGCCGCGCCATCCTCCTCTCTAGGTGCTCGCGCAGTTCTCACCCATCAATAATCCCATCACTCCAAACATTTCCGCTACCCGATTCCGGAGCGCCGATCACACAGTTATCGGATAGTCGGATGAAGTCAGATGCTAATGCACCCCTCTCTCACAGTGATGAACCCCGTCCTTAGCATCTTTGTCACTACGGGGACACCTGCGTCTCTTCCGTCATAACTAAGCCCGTTTGATAGTGTCTTCCTCACCTCTGCGTCTCGATGAGCCATTCAGCCGTACTTACCCCAATTTTGTTCTAAACTGCTGCCCTATTACGGCGTACAGAAAATATTAAATGAATGAATGAATAGTGCTAGAGGAGGAATC
Organism: Ancylostoma ceylanicum; assembly: GCA_000688135.1. Classification (NCBI taxonomy): domain Eukaryota; kingdom Metazoa; phylum Nematoda; class Chromadorea; order Rhabditida; family Ancylostomatidae; genus Ancylostoma; species Ancylostoma ceylanicum. Next base: position 1,311,418 of record JARK01001341.1, on the reverse strand, counting down.
GCCCTGACGGAAGCCATTTTTCGATACCATGGACACTATCCTCGAGCAATTCGGAGCTCTTTCCGCCGATGATGAGAAAATTCTTGAAATATGAAGACAAATTTTGCTCATTTTCTGCGAGAAGAAGGTGTTCCTTACCAGCTGCCAGATGTGGATTTCTCGTCATTTTCTCTAAAATATAGAATGCCTCTAGTGTTTTGTAATGAGCAAAAAAATCCAGAGCATATGCTTTGCATTTGAGAATTCCTTGCTCACCACAATACATGACACGGTGGTCCAAAATTGTCATTGCCTTCAGTTTTTCATGATTTTAACTCTCTAGCTAAACAAAAAACTAACCATACAAATTATGTGGAGTATGGTACCATTTCAAAAAAGGACATTCTATTTCTTTTCCAAAAGATAACGCTCGAGACTTTTTCGAGTCACTTCTCAACGTTTCCTTTGAAAAATTGAGCTCTATGTATTGTTAGGATGGTAGTTCGGAAGGGTGTGCGCGTTGGATGCTGAGAAGCGGGCCCAGAGCCGAGTAGCCATGCGCCAGCACCCAGTCGAAGAGAAAATGTAATCCAACGAGTACAGTTGTTGAAAGGACCTCACCCGCGAGGTGGTGGAGATCCTGAGAAACGGATCCAGCGATATGTTTGGAGTACATGAGCGCTTATTAATATGGGTTAGTCTACAGACAGATCCATCTACTGTGCGGTCCGGTAGCCACTGCAACTGGCCGGCGGCGGGTGCCGGCCGCCGCCGCCCTTCGGCGCCCTTGTAGTAATGAGCCATAAATCACTAGCAGACAGAACTAAGAGACGAAAGACTTAATTTTTGGTTATTATAGACTCAATGCAGTGAGTCTGTCAAGGCTGCAAGTCAGTATGACGTTTCGTACGATTTTTGAACTTTCGTTCGTTTACTTTCGCATCTTTCGTGTTGGTCCAATAGCTCTTTTGCCAGGAGCAGGGGGTCAGAACTTGACAAAACTGTCAGGATGGTATACTGGAACTGCGCGCTAACCTTTCCGGCTTACCTGTTCCCAAAAATATGTTTGATATTGCCTGAAAATGCGCTTATTTATTGATGTATGAACTGCGAAGTTCTTTTTCTTTGTTTTCGACTTTCAGAAGAACTTTGCTGCCGCGCCATCCTCCTCTCTAGGTGCTCGCGCAGTTCTCACCCATCAATAATCCCATCACTCCAAACATTTCCGCTACCCGATTCCGGAGCGCCGATCACACAGTTATCGACAAGTCGGATGAAGGCAGATGCTAATGCACCCCGTCTCACCTTGATGAACCCTGTCCTTAGCATCTTTGTCACTACGGGGACACCTGCGTCTCTTCCGTCATAACTAAGCCCGTTTGATAGTGTCTTCCTCACCTCTGCGTCTCGATGAGCCATTCAGCCGTAGATGGATCTGTCTGTAGACTACTCCAGATTAATAAGCGCTCATGTACTTCAGACATATCGCTGGATCCGTTTCTCAGGATCCCCACCACCTCGCGGGTGAGGTCCTTTCAACAATTGTACTCGATGGATGACATTTTCTCCTCAGCTGAGTGCTGGTATAGTCCTTCTCAAAAAGATAGACTGATTGCGCGACTGCACCATCGCTGCGGAACCTGAACGAAGGATGCGGAACGAGCATGCTCTAAGCGAGAGGGCCGAGTAGGTCCCGATGCGATTCTGCAGCCGCGACGCTAAGAAACCGCACACGCAATCCGTCTATCTCTTTGAGAAGGACTATACATCAACCCACAGCTACGGACTTCTCAGCGTCCACTGCGCTCACCCTCCTAAACCACTATACTAATAGTAGAGCACGATTTCGGAAGAGGAAACGCCAGGAAGTGGCTCGATAAAATCTTGAACGACATTTTCTAGAAGAACAATAGAAAACCCGTTTTTAAAATGATACGTAGTACTTATGGCTATTTGTTTTGTTCAGCTAAAGGGCGAAATTAGGAAACGTTGAAGGCAGTGATTATTTTTAGACCACCAATGTGCAATGTTTTATGATAAGCAAGGATACCTCAAATGCAAAGCATCTGCTCTGGACTTCCTTTCTAATTAAAAGCAAAACAGGGAGACTAAATTTTGGGGAAAATGATGAGATATTTTTATCTGACAGCTGCTAAGGAGCACCGTTTTATTCAACCAAGAATGAGCAGAATTCATCTTCATATTTCAAGAATTCTCTCATCATCGGGAGAAAGAGCTCCGAATTGCTCGAGGATGGTGTCCATGGTATCGAAAAAATGGCTTCCGTCAGGGCGATTCCTCCTCTAGCACTATTTATTCATTCATTTAATATTTTCTGTACGCCGTAATAGGGCAGCAGTTTAGAACAAAATTGGGGAAAATCCATTACAGAACATGACCACTTATTCTTATGATTTAGCAGTTTCGGTCCATTCTATAGATTCCATTCGACTTTATCAACATAGAATGCGTGGAATGAATCGAATCTTTGATCTTTTTCGACCCCTTGGAAACCTGCATAAGCCTGTTTGATGTCCAATGTTTTTATGGGTCGAAACCCGCTCCACATGAATAATAACTTTTTGAAACTCGATTCAAGTCCAGTCGGATGTTTGCTCACCATGACTCCGTCGTTTTATGTGCGTGTTCTTCGACAGCACTAACAAGTGGTCATTCTCGAAAATGTTACATTGCGCCAAAGCGCAGAGTACGTTCACTCTGAACTCGTTGTATGAGTGAAGGTCATTCACTTCAGTACATGCTAATCCATCTCAGAGGACACGGACATGCATTCTGAAACTCTGTGTAGTCTCATGGCTTTTTGCCTCCACCGCAGAGTTGGAGGGAGCCTTGGAAATTGCTGGCGAGCTCCGGCTGCTGCTGATGCTGCAAATTTGCGTTTCTTCTGTCGCCTGCGAATGTCTAAGCTCGTCTGAGCGCTCTTAGATGTTCTTACGTATATCTTCGAGCAGCGGATTCCAGCCGGATGTTGTTAAACGAGACGTCGCTGGCGAAAATCCTATCAGCCGCTTGTTTTCGCTGCCCCGGCATTCCACTGGTCGTGGAAATGCGAACTGATCAAGTAGTTCGAGAAACATATGCTCACTGTTCCACACAACCGAAGCGACGCAGCTCTGGCATGCTGTCGTCATCCATGGTTAATTTTACACTGCTATCCATTGTTTTTCAATCGACATTTTTGAAAACAGTCTATTCCACGACTATCCTACCCTAAAGTGTTTTTCTTTCCAGAAATTCTTAATGCGTACTCATCCAGACACCAGCGATCGATCCAGATGGCTTGAAACCTCGAAAGACACCCCAGGCCGAAAAATCTCATCCAGTTCCGTTGCCAGCACCTTATCACGGTCAGTGCATTTCTAGTTGGACATATATTGTACTTCAATTGTCCTGCTGAGGTGGTTGTCCTTGTGATCTGCCTTTCTGAACTTGTTTTCCGCAAAAGCACTCTTCCCCAATTCGCACCACTTATCTTTTCTGCAGTAATTCCATTTTCAACTCCATTTTTATCATCAGCACTATTCAGGAAAAACGAGGACAAAGGAAATAAATATTCAACGTAGTAATCTCCATTTTATTAGGTTTTTCATTGTTGTATGCTCTCCGATATAGTAATAATTCTCAAAATAGAAGCGATTTTTGACTGTCATTGACTTCTGCTCTCCAACGCTGAGATTCATGAAACGTTGTATCAAGCAAACCAAGTTTGGTTAGCGTTGTTGGTAATTCTATAGACCACATGATGTTAGGAGTCGCAGAACGGTAAGGTTGCTTTGCTAACCCTGTTTCGCTAGGTTATGTGTCCGTGAGTCCTACCCCGGAGGGTTGTCTCAAAGGCAGCGCCAACAGAAATTTCCGTGCCCGAGATTTTGATCGTTTTGAATACCTAACAGTTGAATAACTAATATAGTTATGTAACTTATAGGTACCATCAATTATACGTGAGAAACTCGGCCGTTCTTTTAAAATGGGCTAATATGGTAGCATCAGAAACCATCTTTTTAGTAAGGCTCGACTACATACGACTACTCGACTGTGTACTGACCAATGTTTGTTTTCACAATGGTGGTGAACCCAGGAAAATAGCAAAACCTGGCAGAGCAAAATTACCGTGGGTGCTGCCTCTAATCCATTTCGAAGTCTCTCTGTTTATTGAAATTCTATCTTTCACCAGGCGAAAATGCAAACAAACGCCGAGAAAATGGGTACTCGAGAAATAGTTCAATTCAAGTTCCCACTCAATTCCGCATCTCTTCTCCCAATTCGAATATCTTTTGAGCAAACATAATCAGTCAATACTCTTTGCTTCCCATTCTCTCATGGAATTTTTGGTTACAACAATGTGCTTTTAATAAATTCTGCCATCCTTTGAAACTCCAGCTGCTCATTTGACTCAGATCACGAGGGTCGTTAATGTTTTCCAGATGGTGTTTGATGAATAACACTGTTTTCGTCATCTCATACATACGTATTTGTGCGTTGTTGTTTGTGGTAAAACACTCATACATAATGCGTTCAGAATGAGAAAAAGAACTGAGTGGAATTTCTGGTTAGAAACACGCCTAAGTGTTGGACGTTTCCCACGGCTCTCGAAGAAACTTTGTGGGTTGATTCACACAGAGGGTCGAATGTGAGAAAGAGCGGGTGATGCACATTGTAAACTTGGAAATGGCCCTAGAGAATGGTTTTTTTAAGCAGAAGCGGGGATTTGATGCCTGGCAAACAGTAAGAAACTCAGCCTTACCTTTCCCAGAGCGGATTTCAGTAGGAAGGTAGTATACTTAGTACCTAATAATGTCATAGATAAATTTGAAATCAAAAATTCGAGTAAGCCAATACGTAGTTCGATTGTTCATAATAGAGGTAGCTATGTATGCAACCCAAGAACAAAGATAAGAAAGTATTAAGGAGATTTTCTTTCTGAACTTTTCAACTCTTCGGATCAGGCCCAGAATTAACGATCAAATAACTCAAGTTATTTGATTTTTATTCAATCTTAACTATAGAAAGTAGGTAATTCCTTTGGCCAGAAACAGTTTAGCTCTGACTTTTCTCGTAATCCAGCCATTTTAAACATCTTCCGTCGCATCTACGATGGCATTTGGTTGGATATAGTATCGCGAAAAGTGATGGATGCGCTTTACCTCAGAGACCCCAGACAGGGATTCCTTTCCTGCGCTAATGTTTATGGAGGGGTGACCAGGTAAACACAAATTGTGTACTTTGTCAAGGTATCCAGACTAGACTGCCTCACGTTCAGACGCCCAGAACGCCAATCCCAGCTCAGGGGCCAGATGCATCATTGAGGTTATCCCGGATAAACATGCTCACAACTGCCAAAACCACCCATTGTTAGTCCGCACATCAAGGCGCTTACCCTGGGTAACCTCAATGTGACACCCAGACAGGGTGCTCACTTCAAATGTTAATTCCATTCCAACGTTCTGTTTTTTGCCGAACCCAGCCACGTGGCATTTATGTGCTGGACGCGAAAAACTCGATGACGAACGCCGCTTTTGTGGGTCGTTCGTTGATTTTGAAAATGGCTGAGCGCACAGATGAGGGAGAACCGCAGTAGCTTCACTATATTTTGATGTCCTGGATGCAGTGAGGCTTCAGAATTTGCATGAGCGCCTGTTGATCAGGATATCATACTCTGTTTGGACCAGTTTGTACCGGGAATAGAGTGTACTCCATCCAGGAACTTCGGCTAGACAATCTCATTTGCAAAGCTGCTTTAAATTTCTACTGTGGTTCGATTGGAGAAGCAATTCCTATTAATTTCTCCCCATAAAAATGATTTTGATTTGCGCAGCATCTTTGCTGGAATTTTCAGCCCAACTTCCTTTGTGTCTCTTTTCAACTTCTTTTCTCCGTTTTTGTCACCTATTTCGTGCTGGGGGAAAAACCATGGACGTTCCGGGAGACGTTTTAAGCCACCCGCTTAACCAGGGCTAGGATTCGCGAACGCAAAACCAAGCGAAACCAGGTTAGCAAACCATTTTTTGTGCCCTATGTCTCTCAACGTTACATAGTCTATGGAATAAGCAATCACGCTAGCCGTCGTTGGTTTGCATGGTTAGCGTTTCATGAATCCCGGCCCAGAATGGAAGTTTCTGCAGCAAAATGTGATGTCTTGCCATATCTGACATTATTTGTCATCGCTGGCCCATGGAGTTCGTTGGAGCACATTGTATCCACTTCTTCCTGAAGTGCTTGGTCGCTGTAGGAGAGTAGGCAGGTCAAAACCTTGGCAGAGATTCACGGCTATTGCTAGTGTTCTACAGTTGATGTACCAACAGATTTAGCTTCAATTTATTGAAAAAACAGGAGCGAGTATTTAATTGACAACATCAAGAACTGGGTTTTTATTTAGAGAGCAGGAATATAGTAACCAAACTGATGAAGAAATCTCAGATCTCGGATAAGTGTTGATTATATGCGCGGCACTAAAACTGTGCTCTGAAAATGCTTAATAAGATCAAATGAAAACGAATATGTAATTGAATTATTATAATTTAATTACCAATTAAGAACGCAATCAAAGATTCGAATGCTGAGAAAAGAAAATTTCAACTTCCTTATCATTTTCAAACGTTGTTCTCCTTCCTCTTTTTTCGGAAATTAGGAATTTCGCCCAACCAAAATTAAATTTTCGAATTTGTATGTGCATTTCTAATACATTATTCGGCCCTGGGAACTAGCACTCACGAAAATCTCCCACCACTATGGTGTTGCTGTCATAGAATGGACATACCTGCGGCAGATATTAACTTTCTGCTGATGCTTTTTACGTCCTTCCACACTTCAATTATCGAGCGGGCTGCTACCGGAGCGATGAATGCGAAATGTTAACGGCACCAGCTCTCCAGCAGCTAGGGGTTGCACTTTTGCTGTGGCTCATTCGATCCCCTGCAGAGCATTTCAAAGGCTGTATGCGAGAAGACCATAAAGCACTCGATGCTCGCAAATTGGGACCAGGAAAATGGCGTCTTAGTTTATTTGCGGGGACATTCATCCGTTCTTTTGAAACTAGTTACATTCATAGGTGCAGGAAACATCAAGGAAACCCTACAAGTTAAAAGTGGGATGCGACCATATACCTCTACACAAAAGTGACATGAGTATTTCAAAACCATGTGATTGCGACTGCGAAGAGCGAGATTAATCGCTTTGCTTCTTGATTCTGCACCAACTCAGAGCAGAGTACTGACTAGTAGTTGACTCGGAAGGCCAACTTAAGCCAACAAATTACAATAATTAAAAAATTCAGAGACCCATTGCGGAACGTATGTACTGGGCTCCCTCAACGAGGGAGGTCCACCAGCCTTTATTCTTCTCGAACTTGGAAATGTCTCTTCTGCTTAACTGGACTAATGAGGGGTGCCCCTGTGATCTTGTGAGGGGGGCTAATGAAGGGTGTTCCTGTGATTTCCGCTCAGATCTTGTATCACTGCTGCTACGTGATGCTTGGAAATGTTCAAATCAATTTTTACTAGTCATACGCATCCACTTGGAAAAAGTTTTCCATAAAGATGGGTCAATGCGGCATGTACATCCTCAGCGAAACGAACGCACAGCCGCCGCGAGACCGTAAGCGCGGGCGTCTGAGCTGCCCAGAGCTGCCTCAGCGATGGGACCAGCCATATCCTTCATCATATATGTAGAGACACGTTCGTCAAACGCACGCACCTAGTATGAATTGTTCTTTCGGGAAATACACCGTCTAGCGTCAAAGGTCTCCACACGTAGGGTATCGAATCGCTGGAATGCTAGGAAACGTATGTCTATATACTCTTATGTAACGTCAGTGCTACTGATTTATGCTAGCATCGAGACAACGGCATTTCCCCTTCTACTGGGCTATTATTCATAGTTCCCGATGGGTTTGAGAGCACTTCCGTGTTCTGTGCACTTATGTGAAGTGCCTTATCCCTTACTTAGAAAGCATTACTGAGAAAAATGGCCAGTTCACAAGAACAAATCCGCTTTTCTGGGAAATTCACACAAGTAAAGGATATTTTACACTTTCAACATCATGTCTATATTGAATGCGGTCCAAGCTATTGTATAGGGAACGGAAGGAGGTAAAGAAGAAAATTGATTCTGTCAACTTATTTTCATCTGCTTAGCTTGCTATCATTTTTCCATATTTTCGCTCCTATTTTTTCAAACTTAAGGATGACTCTCCCACAACTTTGTACCTGAAATCCTGACCGTCCAGGTCGCGGGGAAGGAATTCTGCAAAGAAGCCATCTTTTGCTCCTGAGTCCACTTCCACCATGATCTCCACGAGTGCATATGATTAGTCATTTTGAACCCGTCGCAGAAGACTTAGCGACCTCACGATTCAAAGTATGAAGCCATTTTTCAGTGCTGAATTTAATGGCTTTCATGTATGCCTGAGTTATGGGCATGCACAGCGGAATGGGAATTTCCTGGAGATTCAGTCTTGCAGACAGAAAGATGCGTCCTTTTGATGAGCCCAAAATTCAGGGAAAATTCCTCTTCGCCAAGGAGATAGCGGGTCAGGTAGTACATATGTAGCTGTCGACTGAGACTATTCGTTCACGGAAGAAGTGGTTTTCCTTTACCGCTGCAAGCCATGTGGTGGATTTCCATACTAGATAACATAATGTGCACTTACGTGCCTATAACGCCAGTACACATGAAGCACTCGGGAAGTTTCTCCGTCAGCAATCCATCAGACTGACCTTGCACCACAGTGCAAGCTTGCCCACTGGCGGTTTTGTCCTCTCATTTCTCGGGAGAATTCACCAATTTGAGTTGATGTTCTTGCTGTGCCTAGACTTTTGCTCTTTTGAGTTATGCATTGTTCGATCTTGCAAAAAAAAAGTTGGACCGAACTGGGCCACTGCCGCAACATAATAAAAACCATCATAATGTCGTGCACATTTTCATAACCTTTAAGTTTTATATATGTGCGTACTCGTCGTCGATAACTCTTGAAGAAGATTAATGTCAGAGGGGCTTAAACAGCTAATCTGTAGCATTGCGCTACGTGCCTGTTGGTATCATGAACTCAATTTATGCCCATAGAAACGTGCGGGTAACTGCTAGAACGCATGAAATATTGCGCACGAGTCTTCACGAATTGTTGTAGGTGCTAGGTGCTCTCGCGTTTGGAGAAGTTTTAAGATAACTCACTAGGGCTCATCTTAAATCTATCGTGGGGTTAACGTTCATGTCATCTACTCAGATTGTCGTAGGTGACCCAGCGACGATATCGGGTTGGGAGATTTTTTCCGAAAATCTTATTGAATGCAAAGAGCATAGATTCATTCAGGTTTCGATTAACTTCTGAATATCGTGGAAATTCGAGCGGAATCAACTAGATATGCGAGAACAGCAAAGAGATTCTTCTTAAATCCTCATTCTTCTATTGGAACGACGTTCTCTTCCGGCGATTGCACGCATTTCCTTCCCTGTTGTTGAAAATCAATCCCAGGAGCACATGCAAATTTCGCTCAAATTCTGCGCTACTATTCGACACTGACAATGTTGCATTCTACTTGAGAATATAGCATTCAGGAACGAATAATAGGGTATATACTCTAGGAAAACCCTGGCTATTGGTCAGATTAGTTTTCATTAGCTCATTCGTTTACCCTCACGAATATTTTGCTTTAGGCCCACGCGGTTTTCGCCATTTGTGGTTTCCCAAATAAGCCTCGAATCAAGGGAAAGATCTGTGTTGAGCATTCTCTTCCACATATATCCAATTTTTTTTCTACGAAATTAGCTTTCTGAGCAAAGCACCCACGACCTGTTTGCTAAGGCAGTGCCCCGGCTCACCAGTTCCTCTTGTTCCAGAACTGGGAGCCGACAGAAACTTAGGTAGTCACTGATTTTATTTGCTCCTGTGGAGCAATGAACCTTAGTTTTATTGCATTGTTCCATCGTTACACTAAGTTTCTTCCCTTCGCGCTTTCATCGTTATAATCTAGACCATTATCTGCAGAATATGTCAGGACCTTTTCTGGAGAAAAACCTGAAAATAATATGCTGCAGAGCATTCCTCAGATTCTCTTTGCAATTCACCTTTCCTGCATCTTTTTCAAAATAAAACGATTGCCTGTGGTGCAACTAATAATGCTCAAAAATAGCTGCAAAAGCAGGTCCGTGATTAAATTGAATCCCAGCAATAATCCCTCCCATGCCAAACTATAATCTTTTAAACGCGTCATTCAGCGACTTACTGAGAGAAAGTCTTGCACACCTGCTGCCCAACAAAATTCTTCCATCTAGTTGCATGACAACGCGTAACGAAAAGTTGGTTAAATTTCCGACTTTTATTTGCCTCGTTTCATATTACGACGTCAGTAATTCGCCTGAAAATGTCTATTTGGACCTAGCACGATGCTGCAAGGGACCGAAACCTCCCTCAATATCCCCCAAAGTGTGTCGGGAAACAGATGCAAAAGATAGCTTTAGGTTGGCGCACAAAGTTTTGTTGAATTTTTCGGCGACCTTATGCGTTTTCTAGAACTGTAGCTTTGAAAAGAGGTGAAATTCGACTAGTTGCTTCATTTGCGTGTCCCTTCTGGCGTGAGCACATAATTCTGGGAACCGCAATGCCAATAAATGGAAGACTGCCATCTATGTCGTCATGGTGGCATGTAGGCTTTCCGACAACGATCATGTTTAAAAACACGAAAAATAAGGGTCAAGAAAGCGGATGCAAAGTCTTCCTGTCACTGTAGAGGATCTGCGAACCCATTCTCACTCTACCCAACCAAAAGGTTCTGTAGATAAAAAGATTGATCAAGAAAACAATTTTCATTTCAGATTAACACACCGATTCCATTATTTGTCATGGATATATCAGTTCAAAAGAAAAATAAACAAATCTAAAACTATAGTGATCTTTTCCCATGAATTTTCAGACTCACCAGTCGGTTAGCCATTAATCCTACCATACGCTGGACACCGGCTAGCAAGATTAACCATGACACACCTGAGGGTCGCACAGAGTTCTACAACCAGGTTAGCGTTTTTTAATAGCCAAATTGCGAAAGTCAGCTGTTCTCCGGACCTCTCAATCATATCTCCTTTATGAGCCTTATCGTTTTCTGTTTTGTGGCACACCATATGGTGTATTCCAATGAACAAATAAATGAATAAAATGAATTCGACACCGATCCAACGATGTCGAGCACATTGGTATCGAACCCGAAATTTCACGTTTTCGATGACGCTAGCTTCCGAGGATTTGCACTGAGACCATGGTACTGCACGTTTCGACAGCGCTGGAGCAAATTCTTTCGAAGGAAATGGACTACTGTGTGGACTAGCATGCTCAGCCACTTTTACCTTTATTTGTTTCTCAATTTTCAAGCAGCTTTGTTTACATACATACAACTTAGCTACAGCCATTCTGTTAGTAATAGAAACCCAACGATATGTAATTGTTTCTCTTTCGCATAGGGGAAGTAATTACTGGGGTATATCAGATCTTTTTGCAGAAGAAGTGAATATATATACATATGTACTTTTTATGGAACTCTTAAAAAGACTCATCGTTTGATTTTAGATTGTCCAAATGTTTACAGGGTGGTGTGCAACTATAGTCCCTCAATAAGAGTGGCAAAGTAAGAAAACATAACCTCCAACAAGGCAATGCTGGCTGTGCTCGTAGCATAGGGGCATACTTGGATTGTTTGTACCTTCTATTGTTTGAGAAACATGATCCAAAAATTTCTCATTCCAAATCAAACATTTCATGCTTGACGACCTAACAGAACGTTTCTCGAAAAGCACGAATATCTGTCTAAAATTATTGGCGAATCAAATTCATATATTGGCGACGCCAACAGGAAAACATAGAGGCTTGGATAAATCACTAATTATTACCTTGTCTCAAAAATAATGGTCGCTAAGAGCCTCGTATTCTTTGTGGGGTAATTCGACTCACTTATAGGGTATTTTTTCGAAACAAAAAATATTGTGATAAGATTTTCCATTAGATTTTGTTGTGATATCAACGCTCACTCTTTTGTGTGTTTTTGTGTGTATCACACCAAAATTTAGTAGAATACTCATACATATGTACATGGATGACCAGCACTACTTCCGGTTGCCCCTAGCTAGACATGGATCGCTCAGCTCCACTATCGCGTTACGTATTCAAGCGCACTTCAATGGCCCATTTCCCGTCAATGATCTGTAGCGGTTTGTATGAACATCGCATGACACTTCTTCAGAAGGCTGTTGAGGAACCGGTCGTAGTGACCGCAATCGAGTGCCCACAGCGTTCTTGTGCTGCAACTGCGAACCAGCAGAACTTGATAGGCCGTTTTCTAGAATTAGTCGCACGTTTGTAGCCGACACGTCGCACGGTTGTTTGTAGCATGGCAAAGGAAATGGAAGCAGTTTTTGATGGTTTGTGGAACATGCTCAACTCATGGGGGTAGAAGTGTGATTCTATTTTGCTGCTTAGGTCGAACTTCTGACTGTTCCTAGAGGAATTTCTTCCTAGTCTCATCAAGGAGCACCTTGCTCAAATCATATTCTTGTGTTTAAGGATTTCTCCAAAAACAGACATTTCAACGACTTTTTTGTGTTACTCTCCATGTTAGCCCACAGAAAAGCTGCAATCCTTCAAAAAAAAAAGCAGTCCCTCCAGTGGTGACCCCCATGGACGAACTTACCGAACTTACCCTGCCCGAACGTACGCATATTTGAATGCGGTAAATCCAATACCCAAACGGATGAATGCTGAAGTTAGGAGGAAAGAAGTTGAAGCAAAGGACAATTCATGCCAGTCAGACGCAGGAATCCATTTGCGGAATTTTTCCATGAGAAGCGGACAATTTGGCATGTTCATAAATCGCCAATGAAAAGCACGCAAGGTCGCCACGAGGCCGTAGACGCGTACGTCTGAGCTGCGTCGGCGATGCGACTAGCCCTATCCTTCGTCATATGGACGCACGCGCATCAAACGCATAAAAATAAATAAACGGGTATAAATTATCCTTCGGACTATTTGAGATGAATTGGAGCAATGGCGTAAGTTCACAACTTTCGCTATCCATGAACCTCATATTCGAAAAGATCTCAGCAAAGCTTGTCAATATGGAATAAGGCAGGTCATCAGGTGGTCTTCCAGAACGTAACCAGAAACGAAATAAAAACGTAAAACTGTTCACTGCTGCCGATATGGTTGCGAGATCTTCCTTGGCCTCATTTACGCAATTTAGGTTTTCACTTAATTTTGCATTTATTCTTAAAACTTGAAAAAAATTAGCATGAGTTCGGATTTGTTTCAGGTGTGCCACAAACTGCTCAAGAAGTCGAAGCCGGCATGGCGGTGAACGCCCTCATCGTCGGTCTACCTCAACGAAGCACCTCAACACTTTCACCTTCTTGTGATTTGCCTTCGTGGATGCTCCCTCGTGCTAGGTGTCGCTATGCAATGCTACGTGTACATAGTCTGTACAGACTACGGTTTTGCTGTAAATAGTCTCGAAGTTCTCGTCTGGGTTATGTGCGAGCCATCTTCAACCACGACTGGTCGCTTGTGTTCTGTTTTACTAACAAATGGCTCCGATTCCTTGTTTGAGAAACATATAAATTTTTATTTGTGTCTATTTGATTCATGTGTCTGACTTCTCTTAGGAGACCATTCAAATATCTTGTTTTAATGACAATGAAGGATGAATTTGGCATGAGACATCACATTAACAGGAGGTTCATGTGAAAGTTTTGTCAACGTTGCAGATAGGGATGTGGCATACAGGTCGCCACATTTTGCAGAACTTTGAGAAGGTCCAGTTTCAGGATTCCGGCCTCTGCTGAGCATGATGGGGTAGTATCGGGGATTTCGAGAAACGATGAGTTATGTATTAGGTTGAGGAATTATAAATGTCTGTTTGACCCATAAACAGAAATTACTACAGAAACAACATTTCAGCAGGTCCATCCAAGGGCTGTTATCCAGATTAATCTATGACTCTTCTACTTCTTCCCTACAAGGCATACGTACGATAGGGGTGAGACAGGGGTCAAAAAAGTGAAGGTTGTCTGGGCCGAAAAGTGAAGGTTGTTCCGCAACCATAGCTTCGAGAGTGCTGAGGAAGTGTTCACCAAACTGGACGGTGACATGTACTACACAGTGAAAGCTGTTTCAAATATGGATTCAACCGAAACTGTTCTAATATTGCTCAGAAAATGAAGAAAAGATCGTTTGTTCGAAGATGGAACGCCGAAGATGAGAATTGCGCCGGCTTCGTGCTTCCGTGCCGGGACCAGCGCTCAGCCTCACGTATAAAATGCTCCGCCTCGATTTTTTGCTAAATATTTTGGTAGTTCCACAGAACTGTATGTTGCGCAGTTGTCAGCGGTCCTCTTCATGGAATTCCCTACAAGATGACACCAAGATCAACAAATTTTGTGGAAAATCCAGGGAGAAATCAATTTTTAGAACCTAGACGGGGGATTTGCGTCCTTTAAAATTTCTCAATAATCTTGAGAAATCGTGAGTTGCGCAGTTGTCTATTGAATTGGCGACATCACTGCTCATGCAAAGCCCTGTGAAGCATGTGCCCTCATCTGGAACTGGCCCAGAAAACGGGTCATGTATGAAAACGCTTTTTTACTTCATATCTCTTTCAGATCAAAAATTCAGACGTTGCGCAGTTGTAAGCGGCCGAGCTCGTAAGATTCCGAGTAGAATGGTATATAACACTTGATACTTCCTTTGACGCTGGGCGGAAAAAGCCCGCCTGAGCGAAATGCCCCGTGTAGCTCAGGGGGGTTAGGGAGAGAGCACGCAATATGGGAGGGCGCCAGACGCGAGTGTGAGCCAGACGGGGCATCTGGCGCACCCTGGTTTCTCCGTCGGGAGTGAACGAGAGTATCACGTATTATATCATCTGACAACTGCTCAACATACAGTTCCTTCAAATAAGCAAGATAATTCTCTTTTCACGTTTTCGTGAATTTCTCAGCCATTTTCAGTTGCGCCTTTGTGATCTTGCTGTCATCTAGTCCTCAATAACATTGGCAAGAAGCCTGACAACTGCGCAAAGCTTAATTTCCNCTGACAACTGCTCAACATACAGTTCCTTCAAATAAGCAAGATAATTCTCTTTTCACGTTTTCGTGAATTTCTCAGCCATTTTCAGTTGCGCCTTTGTGATCTTGCTGTCATCTAGTCCTCAATAACATTGGCAAGAAGTCTGACAACTGCGCAAAGCTTAATTTCCCAAATGAAGGACGATATTGTTGGTCAAACTGTAATTTTGCCGCAAATTCCCACCAATTTCATAGACATTGTCTTCAAAGGAATTAACCGACCATGTATGAACATCGGCTTTTCTTAGAATGTAATGTGTGAATAATTTAAGCCACAACTGCGCATCTCATGTAAACCTGCTTTGCCTGAATTACAATGCATCCCGGACCCATCTTATCCCCGTCGCCATAGGTGAGGGTTCCCCATCCGGGCACCATCAAAAGTGAAGGTGACCTGAGACACGTCTCAGGCTATCGGACGTATGCTACAAGGTATCAGCGTTCTCTTCCCAGAAATCGCCACGCCATTAAATAGATAAAATAAAGCAGTAGTGTGAAAAAAAGCTTCTAATTATATCCAATAATATGATCGTTATTTGGATAGTTTCTACGATATTTTCACGAACTTTGAGCCCTGTTTCGTGTTTCTGTCGTAAATCATTATGTATTCAGAAAATCACAAATTTACAAGCTAGTCCCTGCACCGAAGTTCGCTAGCACTACATACTTAGCAGAGGGTAGACTTCACAATGTGTTTTCTAAAGGGAAAACCATGTATCTGGACGTAAACAGTTTCTACCTAGGCTTAGCTGATTCCTCCGCATCTGATTGATGAATATTGATATTGATATTTCTCACAGTACAAACTATTGGGCTTGTAGGTAAGCATAATAAGATGCTGTCACCAATGGAGATGGTATAATAATATTATGTGTTTCACCTCTTAAATACATAAGGAGGAATATAACACATAAGGAGATGTATACTCCGGTTTTTCTTTGGATGTATGCGAACTCGTCTGCTTTTTTTTTGTGGACGATGTTTCATGTGCCACTCATTCTGCCAAGACCCGTCCGTCTTAGCGAGGTTTTCGGGCGGCCAGTCCACGCTAATTTGAGAGACGTCGGACTTATACGTCAGCAATCGGGAAGCCAGCATCTCATTCATTCCTATGGAGTATAATATCTACATTCAAAAACATTAGACAACATTAGACATTCAAAAATCGTATTTCGGACCGAGGAATGGTTGAAACCTCGTCGTCGACGTCGACACGTACTCCGATTGCTTCCAATTCCACGAAGTATGAAAAAATTGCATCATCAAATAAGAACAGTGTGTTGCTGGATGCAGAACTCCTCTTAGCTACTATAGTTATTTAGAGATGCAAATTGTAAACCGTTTGCACAAATTCTGGGTATATGAATGCTATCTTTTACCAGTGTCGTTCCCTCATAAATGCCCATGCATGACAGCCCAATGTGAAGGAGACTCTGGTGTTGTTTTCACGAACGCTTTTGGGAATATCCTATGCCATCCGCTCATCCAGGGTGAACAAAATTCTCAAGAAAGAATAAAATCGATCTTCTCTATAGTCTAGCAGCATTCTGAGTGCGTCTGTGATTTTGTCCGGAGTTACGGCTGCAAAACAATGCCAGACAGCTGATCACTGGTTCGTTCATTGGAAGGACGCAGCAGGATGCTACTGGTAAAAGATGTTNCTTCGCCATAGGTGAGGGTTCCCCATCCGGGCACCATCAAAAGTGATGGTGACCTGAGACACGTCTCAGGCTATCGGACGTATGATGGGGACAGCGTCATATCACTCGTTAACCAAAAAAAAATCCCACGATTTTGGTCGAATTATCTGTAAAATTTCTTTTTCAAGAAAAAAAAGTTAAAAACCAAGGAGCACTGGATAAACCATTTATAAGAGCATCGTGATTTGCTTCTTAGAAATATCCATTCGAAAATTCCAACACACTTTGAAGACTAAAATCGAAAGCAGCAACATCCACCCTTTCACAATTCAATAGTTTGAAAAAGTTAAATTGTGGGATCAGTGGCCAGCAGGAATGCTGCTCATTTAGCCTAATTTTCTAGAAAACTACCATGCTTTCACTCGGTTGAATCTGGGTGCGAAATCTTAATAGCTTCAGCTTAGACTTTTCCTAGTTGGACTGTATTCGTTTACGTGGGCATAAAATTCTAAAAGAAATTCCATACTGAAGAATGCGAATAAATGAATTATGGGTCCATCTGCCGCCTCTGCACTACTAGCGCCGCATTATAACGCAACAGCAAGAACTATAAGACCTGATAATATGAAACGTTTCCATCACTGTAATATATTTCAGGGCACCTGGAAAATGCGACACCCTGGGGTTGGCCGAGTTGGGCACCATGTGCGACGCCGGCAAAAGTTGTGCGATCATCGAGGACAACGGGCTGAGCGCGGCGTTCACCATCGCCCACGAACTCGGACACATGTGAGTGGAGCGAAGCGAGGTACGTGTCAGATGTCGCCTGGCTACTCCCAGCTGCTTTCAGATTCAACATCCCGCACGACGACGAGCGGAAGTGTGCACAGTACATGCAGCTTGCCAAGCACAACTTCCACATCATGGCACCCACACTGGAGTACAACACCCATCCGTGGAGCTGGAGCACGTGCTCTAGCGGGATGCTCGAGCGCTTCCTTGAGTGAGTCGCAGCCTTTGTAGAAGTCTACAGTGTAACAACAAACACAATGGCCTCACGGGAGACGGGCTGTCAGAAACCAAGTCTTCTATTTTTTTTTCATGCATAGTGCTGCTTGCAGACCAAACAGGATCATTCATCAGTGCATAAAATTGAAATTAATTTAAATAAAATAAAATTGAAATTAATTTATTAATTTGCTGGCAAAGAAGTCGCGACGCGATTGCCTGACTGTTTTACGGACATCCATCACAATTTCTATAGTTTGATCCCATACCCCAAATGGCCATAGACAAGGGGCGGGTCCGCGCGCAGCCTTCCTGGGCAGAGACATAGGGGGCTGTGCATGCTGGCTCTGGTTGTCTGCTGCTGCGTGGCACTTGAGTTCTGCGCAGCTGGCAGAAGCAGACAACCAGAGCCAGCATGCACAGCCTCTATGTCTCTGCCCAAGAAGGCTGCGCGCGGTCCCGCCTCTCGTCCGTGTCCGTTTGGAGTTTACTTTATATATCTCGAAGAGCAGTTGCTTATGTAAACTGGAAGGCGGCAGAGAATTTAGTGTTGGACCCATTACGCGCACGCCTCGCACCATTTGCGTTTTGGAATCGTTGTTGTCTGCACATTCTATGAGACCATTGTTCATTCCGGTCGATCCTGGTGTGGCACTGTGGCACGTGCGTAGTCCATGCGTATTTAGCTCGACATTTTCATGCTAAATGAATCAATAGCTCCCCTTTACTCCTGGAAAAACAATGAAACGAAGCTCTTTTCAGCAACAACCGTGGTCAGATTCAATGCTTGTTCGATCAGCCAGTCCAGCGAAAGTACTACGAACAGCTGTTTGAAGATGACGCTCCCGGCAGAAAATACGACGTCAGCCAACAGTGCAAATTCGTTTTCGGCCCTCAATCGGAGCTCTGTCCTTACATGGTATGTTGCATCTTATACCGTGTTATATACCAAAAGATTAGAGCTCGGTAGTGATGGATTTCAAAGACGAATTTTGAAATTTATAGCTAGGCGTGGACTATGATAGTTAGGTTGCAGCATGCATCATTGGGGATACCCAGGGTAAAGGCGTTGAAAACCCATACAGTCGTTCCAAAAAATACTCGCCTCCGGCATCCACCGCCCGTCTGCTGAGCCGCGCCACGGCTCCTATGCATTATGATACGTGCTGCAAAGTGGCTCAGTCGACGCGCAGTTTAGCGTGATCATAATGCATAGGAGGCCTGCGCGGCTCAGCAGACGGGCGGTGGATGCCGGAGGCGAGTATTTTTTGGAACGACTGTACATTTACCCATAGTTAACACGGGCATAAACGTTTACTCGATAATCTCAATGGTGCATGCGGCATGGTCCTTTAGAAAAACCGTGTCGCTGGCAAGAACGCTTGCTTCCGCTGACGCGGCAGACCAATTGCCTGCTGTGGTTGTCGGGAGTTGCCAGCATTGGTGTTTCGCTTAGGTTTCCACCCAAGAATTTCGGAACGAAGACAGAAACACACGGAAAACAGTAGAAAACACCGCCCGACAATAACAGCGTCCAGCTGGTCTGCCGCGCTGCATAGGCCGTGCGGCGCTGCAGATCAGACGGGCGGTATTCTGTGATGCGGGAGTAATTGACCGGTGCTGTAGGTCTATTCATTTATCCACTTGTATAATAATCAAGAACTGAACTGTAATGCAGTTTCAATGAAGATATAAGTAGTGCCCTTACTTTAGTTCGAGCTTCTTTGTGATATTTTCCTACTCTTCTGTCAACTTGTAGCTCTTATTCTGAGATACTTATTTCAGCCGACATGTCGCCGTCTATGGTGTGCTACCTACTATGGCAGCCAAATGGGTTGTAGAACACAACACATGCCATGGGCTGATGGAACGCCTTGCGACAAGACAGGCCGCATGGTAAGTGCATCATTTCATCTCTCGTTTATAAGGACGTAATTGTTTTGCAAATCGCACATCTTGGAATATTGGAAGCGTAGTCATTGTTCCTATAACAGAGCAAGTTTTGGAAGAATCACTCGAGAGCAGTAACTCATCTCTGTTAACTTAGGGTTAGGTTCTCTTTTTCTTCTGCACAGTCGCTTCCGTTCTGGTGGACCTAATTTGACTTGGAATGAATTCTTGAGATGTATGCACAGTCCTTCCCAAAAAGATATACGGATAGCGTGTGCGGTTACTTAGCGTCGCGGCTGCAGAATCGTGGCGGGACCTACTCGACCCTCTCACTTAGGACATGCTCTCTCTGCACCCCTCGTTGAGGTTCCGCAGCGATGGTGCAGTCGCGCAATCAGTCTATCTTTTTGAGAAGGACTTTATATCGAGCTTATAATTCAGCAAAAACGTAGAAAATGAAGAACTTGGGGAATTGTCGAACTTCCAACATCCTCTTTGATCTACCACTTAACTAGTCTTACTTTTCAGCAATGTCACAGAGGAGAGTGCGTGTCAGTAGGAGCCGAACATCGTGCAAAAGTCGACGGTGGTTGGGGCGAATGGAGACCTTGGGAGACATGCAGCAGGACCTGTGGTGGAGGAGTTCAGCGAGCCCTCAGAGACTGCGACAGTCCCAAGTAGAGATTTTGACATGCCGATATTTTTGTCCTACAAGGTATCGCCAGCGTACAAGACTCGCCTACCACTATCTACTTACCCTTATCAAACGATTTAGAAGTAGCACTCATCAGAGTTTTCAATTCAGTATGAAAATGCAGTGGGTGGAAAGCACTATAAGCATATCATAGATGTGAAGCGAACACGAAAAATAGTGGGGAATTCTGCGTCTCTCAATAATTCGGCGAAATCCCAGACAAATTTGCGCTGATGATGCCTTTAGGACCACTGAAATCATCATAAGGAACTCACCTGTTTAAATCCAATTTCAGACCTGCAAACGGAGGCAAATACTGTGTGGGCCAACGTGAACGGTATCGCTCCTGCAATGTGGCTGATTGTCCGTGGGATACACCAGGCTTCCGTGAGATTCAGTGCGCAGAATTCAACAACAAGGTGAGCTGCACACTTTTTTTTCACAGCTCGTGGTAGTTTTCTTTTAAAATTACTTTACAGGATGTCGGTATTCATGGGATTCCTACAAGAACAACGTGGGTTCCAAAGTACACGGCTGTCGCCGACAACGAGCGTTGCAAGCTGTACTGTCGTGTGGCTGGTAGCGCTGCCTTCTACTTGCTCAAGGAAAAGGTATGCGAGTTAGTTATACTCTACTAATATCCCTTCAAAAGACTAAGCTGTAATATTACTGCATGGGCGTGTTCAGTCTATTTTGAAAGCTTGTGCCTGCTTGCTGCGTCCGAAGCATATAGGGCTGCTGCTATACTCCTCGTGAGCGTAGCGTTTTTGGACACTGTTGCGTGGCGACACTGGTCTTGATGTTTATCGATTGGTTGTGAGAACTGCGTTATCGCCGCTGTCGGTGTTGTTATTCGCCTACAATCGATACGCACCAGTAGCAGAGTCGCAGCGACCGAAAGCGCTATATATACTTCTCGAATGGTATAGCAGTTGTGTAATGAGACGGCAAATTGTCTTCAACATATTTTTCGAACTAGGCATTCGATGCTTATTTGTCCTCTACTTAGAGAAGACATGCACCTTTCCCTTTCTGGGAAAATTTCGAGAACATTGACCCACTGTTACTTATATTTTCTATTTATGTCTACAGGTTATCGATGGCACTCCATGTGACAGGAATGGTGACGACATCTGTGTTGATGGCACTTGCATGAAGGTAAGTATTCAAGTCAAACAATACAGCACTTGCTTTTTGGACTTCTTCGTCTTTTCTCTTAAACTTACATTCGCATATAAAGTTACGAAATGGTGAAATAATTTACTTATTAGTTTGATACACCGAATCGGATTATTTTGCAAATCTACATGGTTGTGAAGTATATTCTGACAAGCTATTTAGGCGGGCTGCGACCACCGCTTGCATTCTACCATGACTCGTGACAAATGCGGTATTTGTGGAGGAGATGGAACGACCTGCAGGGTAGTGAAGGGCACGTACAACGAAAGAGGGTCATTTGGATACAACGCTGTTAGTTTATTCCTCACATTTCTCCTCATACGAGACATGAGGAGATCAAAAAGAGTAACATTCTACAGGTGATGAAGATTCCTGCCGGATCAGCGAACATTGATATCCGACAGCACGGTTACAACAACCAAAAGGACGATGACAATTATTTATGTGAGTTTCCGTAGACGACAGAAACCATTCTAGCCAAGCAATTCTCTACTATTAGAGCAATTTTTTCTAGATGCGTCAGTCGTACGTTAAACGCACGCATCTCTTTGCAAAGGATTCTCCTTGAAAATCGGTCAACGCGGCATGCATACCTTGAATGAAAGTATGTACCGCGCAGCCGACTCGAAGAGCCGCGACGCCGCAATCGCTTGCATCTGAGCTGCGCCAGATCTGCGCCTGCGCCTATCCTTTTTCACCAATTAGGCGCACGCGCGTCAAGCGCAGGCATCCAGTATAAATTGCCCTCTGATCCATTTCCATCGTCAGTTCAGTAGTCGTGCATGTAACGTGTCTTTCTCCAATTGCTCTCCCACCCTTTTTTTGTCTGGCGTCTCTCCAACTACATTCTTCGATGGAACAGACCATAGTTTATTTCCTTTCCTGTAACGATATCCGTCTTTTTAGCACTACGAGCTTCGAATGGCGAATTCTTGTTGAACGGACACTACCAAGTTAGTGTGTTCCGTCAGCAAATTCCCATACAAGATGTGATCCTCGAATATTCTGGAAGTGATAATGTCGTAGAGCGTATTAACGGTACTGGACCAATCAGGTAGATTTTGATGTATTTTGTAGACTGTTTTTTCTTTTCGTAATTTTTGTCAATGTTTGGTTTTTTCGTTGTCATTGAAAAAGTGAGAGCGCCATTTTCAACTACCCGCCTAATTCGCGGTGGTTGCACCAATTTTTTGTACTTTCTCTGTTAGGTTATTGCTATACTCCTCATCGAGTATAGCATTTTTTGGTCGCAGTGGCACTAATGGAAAATCTTTCATAGGTGATCTTTTTGCGATCTCGGGCATGAATACTATAATTTAGAGTAAATTCGCTCTGAAAAATAGCGGAAGTGATCTTTCCTAAGAATATGACACTCTCCAACAGTAATTTCTTTTCTTCAGGATCGACATTTACGTTCACGTCCTCTCTGTTGGAAACTTGTTGCCTCCGGACATTAGCTACGAGTACATGACTGCTGTTGATGTAATCGTTCATACTTTCAACATTACGGATTCATTGTCGTAAGGTTGTTACTTCCAGAGTCCATCAGCACGGAGTCCAGCCTTGAGCAACTATCACTGGAGGCTTGGTGATCAATGGAGCGCCTGTGATAGAGTATGCCAAGGTATAATGCGTCGTTCACTAGAAGTCTTTGGACTAGTAGATATCTTGTTGTTTGCCGACTTTCATATGAATTACTATTGATGAACGAATTATGATAGCTTATTCTCACCTTTTTCTAGGCACGCAGACACAAGAAGTCATCTGCGTGGACTCGTCCAACAATCGCCAGACAAGCGAACGCATGTGCAGTGCGCGAAGACCTCAAGTGAACACACGAATGTGCAATCTGGAATGCATCACAAAGTGAGATCTGCGCCTTCTACCGTAGTTGTTCTAGATTTCGAAACTGTTTTTAGGTGGATGACGGAAGACGTCTCGCATTGCTCAGCTCAGTGTGGATCCGGCGAGAAGAAGCAGCGTGTTTATTGTGTGAAGGTTGAAGGAGGCCGACAGACCATCACTAGGGATGAGGATTGTGACAGAGCAAAGTAGGTTTCGAACGCTTGTTGTTATTTTGCTCCCTGCGATTGTAAAATTTTCGGGTAAATGGACAAAAAAATGGGCTTCAACGTAGTGTTTTCTACCACAAATGGAGGGCATTCTTCAGATGAAGCATTTTTATAGTCATTTCCCTGAGAACTTGCCAACTCGCTAACGTCAAGTACAACTCTTTGAAATTTTGTTCCAGTAGACCGTCTGAGAGAGTCACCTGCTTTGTGGATTGCTCGGGTCGTCGTTGGAGCTATAGCGAGTGGTCTTCGGTAAGTTCTTTTTTCCTAGCCGCCTTAAAATTATGAGATTTATTGAGATGGGGGTAGACAGGGGTAGGGGGTGGGTGCAAATAATTGCGCTTAACAAGACTGTCCCTATACTTAACGTGGGTCATATATGGCATCCTGTGTCGCCGTCACCGACAATATCGACTTGAATGCTCATCTATTCCGGTAGAGCATCGCTGGTGGATTCATCAGCTGTCAGTATCCATCGAAATTGACGTCGTTCGAATCACGGCGACGTAAGATACCATACTTCTTTGGAGTGTAGGATGTATGACTACATATTATTTTGTCGTAACTACATGTAGATAGGATCTGGATTTGCTCCTGCCATTCCGTATGCTGTCTCGCGTCCCGGTTTGTGAAATATAGCGTCCGCCTTGCCGGCACTGTTTTCTCACCACCTATTTTGCCTTTCCATGGACAAACCTGATCGTTTGGCCGTCCTCATTTGGCGGTCCACTCGTGACTTCGCTGGTTTTTGATGCCTCTACTTTCTGTGCCAACCTTGTAGGCAGCATAGACATGCATTAACATCGCAAAAATTCTCTTTGTACCCAATTTTCACAATAGTTCTATGAATTCTTTCCAGTGTTCGCAAACGTGTGGCTCCACCGGCGTTTCACGTCGAAGTGTCGTCTGTGTGGACGACCACAATCGTGTTGTACCGGATCACCTGTGTGTCGGAGAGGCTAAAGAAGGTACCGAAAGGGAGTGTAATCGTTTCCCATGTCCAAGATGGGTGTACGGCCATTGGTCGGAGGTACTCTTGCAGAATGAATTTTATTGTTTGACGTTTTGTTGCACTTTAATTCCATATTTTAGTGCTCCCGGTCCTGCGACGGCGGTGTACGTATGCGACATGCACAGTGTATGGATGCTGCCGACAAGGAGACACATCATTCACGATGTGGGCCGAAGGTGATTAGTTCTGCTCTTTGTTCTTGGTTGTTCCAGATTTCAAATACTCAATACAAAAATTCGATCGAATTCTTCCAGCATGACCGAGAATCATGTAATGAGCACATGTGCACTGCGTGGTCATTCGGTCAATGGTCGACGTGTTCGGTGACTTGCGGTGACGGAATTCAGACCAGAGAAGCAATTTGTGTGGATAGAGAGGGAAGACAGCTGGAGTCTGGTGCGTAAGCGTGCACCTAGGTTGAGCAGATCTGAGATTAATCGTTGTTGTATATTGACTTGAGAACTCCTATGTAATATAACTTTACTGGCGAGCTTTCGGTATAGTAATACCTTCGTCAGGCCTATAACATACAATCATTGCATTCAATCTACTGATACTCATAACAACATTCAATCGAGCAGACTGACCAAACGAGCACTCAGATTATAGAATCGTGAACAGAGCAGAGACAAATGCGACTGCGACAGAGCGGTTGCGCCCTTCCTATAAGAATAAGAGCTACTGGTGCGACTGATGTGACGTTGTCGCAATCTCCACCGCTATCTTATAAGCCGCAATGCATCCATCATCTCATTCTTATTGTTTATCTCTGGTGATAAGCGCTTTATTTCCAGAGCTTGTAACACTTTCCTTTCCAGCGGAGCTTATACTACACCGCTTGCAGGAAGCTCCGCTGGGAAGGAAAGTGTTAGAAGCTCTGGAAATAAAGCGCTTATCACCAGAGATAAACAATAAGAATGAGATGATGGATGCATTGCGGCTTATAAGATAGCGGTGGAGATTGCGACAACGTCACATCAGTCGCACCAGTAGCTCTCATTTCTATAGGAAGGGCCCACCCTCCCTGTCGCACAGTCGCATTTGCAAGTCCGTCAGAACGTTTACCCTAGCTAATCCTAATGATGCATCTAGGTCCTAATCACAACGCTGCCTATGATTTTCCTTATGACTTTCGGCAAGATCTATGTTGTGAACTTTGTATTATCCGCTGGTAAAAGTCAGATAACGGATAGGGAAACCTCGGACTATGGGCAAACGGATAGCCGGATACGGATCATCTGCTCATATCTGGCGTACACACTCTCTATCACATCTTATGTTTTCCTTTTATAAAGAAAAAACAGTGAACTGAAGCCGAGCAACGTTTTCAGCACGATGCAACTATCGCGAGCGAATAGTTCAAAAGCCTTGCTCTCGTCCAGCATGTCCATCATGGAAAGTTGGCGAATGGACTCCATGCAGTGTATGTTATCCTCAAGAGTTTCTCCTGAAGTTGTACAATATTTTTCGAATTCAGGTATCTTGTCAAGATGGCTGGTCGACCCGGAGAGTGTCATGTGTGGACTCTCGTGGTGAAGATGTCAGATCCGAGTTGTGTCTAGCCGGAGGACTCGAACAACCGGCCTCCCATCGGCAATGCAACCAAGGGCCGTGTCCTTTCTGGAGAACAGCCGACTGGAGCCCGGTATTCGGACATTTTCGGAGGACAGACTCCACAGACTTCTTTCATATGTGTGAACTTTAGTGTTCTGTGACTTGCGGATCAGGAGTACGGCGTCGTAGCGCAGAGTGCATCTACCGTGAACAAGTCGTGGACCAGTCCTTCTGTGGGGACTCCACTCCTCCTACGACACAACAATCATGCAAGTGAGCGGTATTCGTGCTATTTCCCCTACATATTTTAAAGGTGGTCACTTCCCAGCTTGGTGCCATGTACTTCATGGGAAGTATCTGCTTGGAGTCCATGTTCGGTGACTTGTGGAAATGGTACACAAACTCGACGTGCTCACTGCACATCAGGACCGAAAAAGGAGCTTGTGAAGGACTTTCTTTGCGATAAGGTGACCTTCCTCAATAAAACCAGGTAATTGGCTGTTACCAAACAAATCATAATCCTTTTTAGTCTACTCGACCACGCGAACGAAGAACTTGTGAGCGAGATGCGTGTGAGACGCGCGTTTCCAATCTGCTCGTGCTTGCTCAACCAGCCGATGTGCCTCCAATCAGGTGGGCTACGGGACCGTGGTCCGAGTGTTCAGCACATTGCGGAAATGGCACCCAACGAAGATTGGTGAGCTCCAGATTGTTTTTTAACAAATGAATAGCTTGTTGCTGCTTTATCTTATCAAGAATGAGTTTAGGTTAAATGTCGTGATCACGCACGAGATCTGCCACCGGAATACTGCAGGGATCTCGAGAAAGTGGAAGACCAACGCCCATGTCGCATCAAAGTTTGTGCGTACTGGCAAACTGGTCCATGGATGCCGGTAATCTTATATTTCTATATTCTTTTTTGCAAGTAGAACTATCGAACTGCCGTGATTTCATTAAATTCCAGTGCCCAGCAACCTGTGGTGTCCACGTCCACCAGACACGCAGTGTGATGTGCATCCCACAGAACCCCGGCGAGACCGCAAGTGAAACGGACTGTAACGTGGCCGAAAGACCACCCTCAATGAGATCCTGTAAACTGAGCGTGTGTCCAAAAGGTGAACCACCTCTTGGTCGGTGGATTAGCGGAGAATGGACCAAGGTAGTCTCAAAGATCCTTGATGTTTCCCCTCTTTTGCATAGCCTTGCTGGGTTCAGTGCTCAGTGACATGCGGTGGTGGATGGAGACGCCGTTCGGTGACATGTGATGGCTTTATATGTGATGATACGATGAAACCGAGAATGTTCGACGAGTGTAACGCTGTCCCGTGCCCACCGAAGAGTAATAACACCTGGCAGATATCTCCTTGGACTCATGTGAGTTTTATATCACTGGCGGTCATCGTGCTCCTAAGCTTTGCGCTTCCGTAGTCTTATGCTTTCTACTTTGTTTACTCCTAGACACATTAAAGGCAGAGTCTCATCTCATTTTCATGTTTGAGTCAATCTCAGATTCTCAACCCTCCCTGTGCACCCATCCCAGTGATGTATACAAAACAACCTAGAATTGAAGACCAGTGAATGTTCCGAAGCCCTGAAAACTAGGACTCATGCGAGTTTGATCGACAAAATCGATCCTGTGTGCTTGTACCATCTGCGAATTCCGGGGTTTCCCAGACATCCCCCGTGATCATCGCGATCGCCATCTTTGCCGACAATCGCGACGACTACCGGCGGTCGCCATCTACATAGATGAAGCGAATGAGAAGATTACAGACGTGAGAGGTCTTGGCAGCCGTTGAGAATGACGTGACCTTGCGACAGATATGCTTTCCACTATCGTTTTTGTATCGTCCCTTCATTTTGCGCACATTTTTGAGATGTACGGGCAATGAGAAGTGATGAGCAGTGTTTGCCAGCGACTCCAAGAGACACAACCTGGAAATCAATGTATCGTTTTCACGACACCTATCTCTTGCAATGCCCGTTCATTCTTATTCGTTTTGAACTGGGGAAGGCTAGAGACACCCTCAGGTAGAGAGAACAGGAAGGATCTGTTTGCGTTAGAGCAACTTGGCAGGGTGATCGAGCGCTCCACTCTTTGAGGCAGCAGATTTTTGTAGGTTCTGTTCTACCATCAAAAATGAACGTTTTTGAAGTCTCTACTTTCTTTTCATAAACCATCGATCATAGCACCTCTTGCATATTCCATCCAAGTGAGATTCTCAGAAACGATTTCTGAGATGAGGCCGTGCCTTTAATGCTGCTCCTTTCCTTTGGTAACATTGTCTACAAATACTGTGCATTATTCTGCTGTTGTTCCATCTGTGAAGTGATTTGTCTCTATAACAGGTAAGCTGGCCAACCATGTAGCCCCAGCTGTACAGTTCGCGCCAGTTTTGTTGCAACACAAACCTCAAACAAACGAAGGAACTCACCTCACATGCCCATTTCTGGTATCCATGTTGCATAACGCCAGCATCTATGCTTCTGCCTGATAATTATTCTGCTTAGTTACTCAAGCTGTAGCATATGTGTTAACTCATCCTGATCATACCTCGGTCACTCATGTAAACCTGAGTTAAATTCAGTGCTCTGTGACGTGTGGCGGTGGAGTGCAGCGACGTCGCGTGTGGTGCGAGGACGCAGTCACAGCTCAATCGCAGGACGAGAGCGAATGTCGCGACAGAAAGCCGAAAACCGTGCGCGACTGCGAGCTGCCACCCTGTCCAACTTCGCAACGCGTTTCGCCGGCCGTGTGGCAAGCGGCCCCATGGAGTCCGGTACGTCGCAGATACAGAAAACGTGCTCACGCTCACATTTACCATAGGGTGTCACGTCGTGTTCAATAAGTGTCTTCGTCCTTACTAGTGCCCTCACAGCTGCTGATGCAGTCGTCGTGCCGGATTTCTCTGAATTTCATCTATATACTCGATAGAGTAGCTTTTAATTATAGGAGATTCGATTGTTTTGTCAGTTTTGCGCAGCGCAAGCGACGCTTTACCAGCGGACTTGCGCTGTGTGGCTGCCACTACGGAAATCCTACATAGGTATAGCGTAGTGGCTAGATCTGAATAAAGCTGAAAGGCATTCTGGCAAAACAGTCGACCTAAAGACCACCCCTCGTGTCAGAGTCATCGCCCCGGGCGACCGAATATGCATGATTTTAGGTTGTTTCAATTTTGTTCAGCATCTTATTTATTTTCTCGTTCTCCGCTCGACTGCCTGCATATTCGCCTGCCGATACGTGGTGTCTTTCGTTTTTGTCCATGTGTTTTGTGTCTATGTCTCTTTGTGTCCGTGTGTTTGTCCATTCTTACTACTGCTGATTGTCATGATAATGCATTTATGTTGTTTTGTGGTTTTGTTTTACTAGGTGCAACATTCGCTTATGGGTCCGACGAAAATTCATATCTATATATTAATAATAAAGTGTTTGACCGTAACTCTGTCGTCCTGCACCCGCACCAAACTACGAACTACAGCTCGCCGTCGGCTGTCTGCACTGCACTGCATGTAAACCCAACACGTGCATTTTTGTTGCAATTTTCGGTTAATGTTCGTGTGCATGAGTTTATGGTGATGGGAATGGCTGTTCGGAGCGTGCCTTGCCTTGGGTTGGGCTTCACTTACTTTCCTGCATTCCGGGTTTTTGGGCTTGTTGTATTAACCCATTAGTATGTCCATAACGATTTACGTTCACTTAGCTTTTGTCCAGTAACGAACCACTAATTTTTTCTGCAAACTCATTGTATTTTCATATTTCAATATTCAACCTAGTCCATCATATCAAAGTCGGCTTTTCTGTCAGCTGTTACATTGCTTCATCCATGATCTTCCTACGTTTCTTTAGTACAGGTGGAAGCAATGACTTAACGGAATTTATTCCGTGCTTTTCTCGATGCTGTAACAGCGACATAAAACCCAAAGCACAACTTCCATTTAGATCTGCGTATAGGCGCAGTTCTGTAAGCTAGTGCAGACCATCTATTTTAGTGCACATCTTGACGTGCAATGACAACTTACGAATTAGCTGAGGCGATATCACTCTCTCAACTTCGGAAATAACTTCTGAAATACGGCGCGGAACTTCTGAAATATTTTGCAAAACAAAATCCATGTCGCTTGATCTGTGTGATTTGCAATGCTTGACTTGGTGTAGCCGCTGCTTTGAAAGAGACCGAATTCATAATTACAAAGCTATCTCAATTATTCGATCTCTAGGGTCCTTTTTTCTTTTGTGGACATATAAATATTCTTGTCATAGAACTTCGCACAGAATTATGGAAGATGATTTGTTATCGGATTGGTTTTCTGTACAAATTTCGCCTAGACTTCATTTGTGGGGGTTATTTGACGCTTTGCTCACGGGAATCGCAATATTTTTCTAGTTGAGCCCGTTTTTTATAAGGGTATGGCAAGAATACAGTAAGAAACAAGGAAGCAATGTCAATTTCGACAAGGAAATGGCAGTCTGATCAAGCACCCACTTTTGATGCTTAAAAAACAGAAATTCCTTCACTGATTGATTGAGAGGTTATTGAAGGTAATAATTTTGAATATTGTACCCACTGTATATCGTAGCAATACTTACAATAAGTTAGCTGGGCTGCGGTTAACGCCACTGCCATTACTCTGATTTCCCTGCCAATACTAGTATTTTATTCAGCTCTCCTACATTATTCTCACCGTAACCCTACAAAAAGGGAGCTACATATATTAGGGAACTATATAGTGCGATTTTTGTGATCTGTTGAACAAACACTTCTCGTCTGCTCACTTGTTCTCTAAAACATATAGGAAAAAGCTGCTGGCATTTTTGATGTGATCTTTACTGCATACAGGATTGCAGCAGAGAATGCATGGGCACTTGTCTGAGAAAATCATTCTTCCATGTCAACACTACACAAATTTACCCTTCGTAAGCACGGGTGTCAACACGTTAGCCCTGAGTAATCTCAGTGATGCATCCAGAACCTCAAATTGCTAAGACTGAAATCTCTGGTCCTTAGCTACATATTTATTGCTGCTATGTAGAACTACATTTAATCCAAAAAGAAATTTAAAGAGAAGTTTTTCCTTGTTAGGTTTTTAACCATGCACCTCAGTTTAACTATTAGTTTAGCATGATTATTCGTTTCGGAATTTGCAGAGGCGATTTGTTTCGTCAACCCGCTTTGGGCGTGATATTTGATTTAAGTCTAGGTAGCGAACTCATCTGGTCATCTTAGAAAATTGGCGGTACGCGAATTTACCTGGAGTCAACAGTTTTTGTGGCTTTGTAGAAGTATAGTTTTGTTTCGCTATTTTGATAAAATGTCTTTTCTGCTGAAAGCTAACGGCTGACACAAAAACCGACTCTTCCAGTAAGGAATGGATTTAGCCAGCGTGTGTCCATAGCATGAATTATTCTTGCATTGTCTTCCAGTGCTCCGCGAAATGCGGACGCGGAGTGCGGCGACGAACGGTCGCCTGCATCGACCTGGCAACGAACGCGACTGTCGCCAGCTGGCGTTGCGACCCAGCGTCGCGACCTGTTGATGAGCATAAATGTCGTGTGATGCATTGCCCGAGATGGAGAGGAACGCCATGGTCGACGGTGTGTCATTTCTCCTCTTTTCCTCTATCTCATCTCTTCTTCTCTGTCATTTCGTTTATTTCTATAATATTTCTGAAATATCGCTAATAGGCAGAGCTTCGCATTCGTATTAACGTGTCACTAGTTCATCTAAACAGTCCTTACCTTAAGTGGCCTCAAAATCTGGATGATGAGACAAGAATTTCTTTGAAATCAATCCGTCACGCNCCGATCGATACCTTGCCAAGTGATCTTCACTTATCCACCTACGGTTTTTCTCACCAACTTTCACCTTTGTGGAACCGTTCTCACAGTTGTTTCACCTATAATAAGAACTGCCAGTTGGAAGTTAGGATGCAGGTGCACAAATATTTTACATTGTAAAATCACATGTGTACATAACTAATTCCAAACTAGATTTTAAATAGGAGCAAATACAGTCTCTCAGAAATCTTTGCCTCACGCTGCATCACCCGTCATCTGAGCCACGTCGCACCACGTATGATAATGCATTGGTGACGCGGCGCGGCGCAGCAGATGGGCGGTGCAGCGTGAGGCAAGGATTTTTGAGAGGGACTGTAGCTGTCATTGGTGGTTGTAGGTGCGAGGAACGAACGTGAGTGAAAAAGGTGAGGTTCCGTTCGGACAGGAACCTCTCCCGCTAAAATTCCTAGAGTAAAATTCTTCCATAGTCGCAAAACGAGATTGTACATGAAGTTATTTTCACAGCGAAGAAGTTAGAATCTTCATGTTTTTTTTTTCGAAGCATTTTTCATGCTTCATGTAATTTTTTACGGACCCCCTTCCTCTTCCCCATATCTTAGGTCGATACTGGCACGTGTATGATACCGATCAAGGAGACTGGGCCTTTTCAGAGCTAACAGCAACATTTTAAAGCTATTTTATCTGCATGCCATGAATTTGATGAAGCTTACGGTTCACGACAGTTCGTAAGCTAGTGCTGGGAAATATTTCCACGAATTAACCTCGAAAAACATAGTTTACGGAGACATATGCAGCTTCTTTAGTTCGTCACCAGAGAAAAACAAAATCAGATGCTATGTCCACCACTGGCGACGCACTGCTTCTTTTTAATTCAATCATTTGGTTTTACACCACACACATTATTGTTGCGCTACTGTAGCTTAGAACAAGACACACGGCCTGATATGCTTCACGCTATTCATCGGTTCGAAGATGCACTGCATTTGCTGAGTTACCTGAAGAGTACTAGTAGGCCTTATTTTAGAAACGAATGGAAACACCAAATCTATTTGCACAGGCCATTAGAAACCTAGCAAACATGATAGCGATGAAAATTCGATGTTGGTGAGAAATGACATCCTTGGCAAGGAAAAGATAAAAAGTCAGAAGGTAACCTTTTTCTGAATCTAGTTATACAGAAGAGCGTGAGAGCAGATGTGAGTCCGAGAGTGGAGCTGTAGTGAAGTCGAGTGACACTGTCAGATGAAGATTCCTGCAATCCACAACTGCTTACGGTCGTACACATTGTATTTAATTAACTGTTAGACCCGTGTCCTTAGGCAGCAGTTTGCTGCTGCCAGCCTGTTGATGCTGCCATGGGCTGTGCCTTCAATATATAACCCATATTGTTATTTCTGACGTTTCGAGGCCACAGTATTCGCTACATCCAGTGTTCCAAGTTGGACTTTTCAATCCCTTTTTCTAAGAATAATTTAGCACAAGTAGCAGGTAATAATTTTTACAAGTAGAAAGTAAATTTATATCAACATCAATACAATACATCAATGTCAGTGGCGTTTAGTAAAAACCAATATAAAAACCATCATAGGGAATGTCCCATATTTCGCAAAGTTTCAAGAGATTCAGCAAAATACAGTCACTACAGTTTACCTATTGTAGCCCCGCAAAACGACATCGTGGAGCAAAATTGAACTGGAATTCATGTTCAGCACGTCAAGTGACACCATATACCGATAACCAGCGTCTAAAAATGTTTGGAAACGTTTTGCAGCAAGTTTGCACTCCCGGTCCATAGCAGCGTCGGCAGGCTGGCAGCAACAAACTGCTGCCTAAGGACCGTTTGCCGTATTTCCGGGTGAACACCACTTTTTATCCATTCTCCACAGCTACTGCGTATTCGCACGCTGCTCACTTGGATTTCAAACACGCTAAGGATCCATGATATGGGTGGAACTCATTTTACAATTTTTTGGTGTCTAAAATCAGTGTCGAGGACTTTAGCAGGAAGTTTATAAAGATCACAGAATACCAGTGATTTGACAGCTTTTAGGCAATTCATCGATTTTCTTCTTTAAGAAGAGTAGATTCTGGGAGTCGTGAAATAAACTAACCCCCTCCCTCTACTTGGCCTCACTAATTTCGGAGAATTGTGAGGGGGTGGGGGGGGGGGGGGCTTT
>JARK01001341.1:1243705-1277179 GCA_000688135.1 Ancylostoma ceylanicum | reverse complement strand
GGGGGGGGGGGGGGGGGGGGTGCTTTGAATGGACATATCAAATGAAAAGTGGTGGAAACTCAGTTGAGAGAGTAAGGCTGACAAGGTACTGTCTCAGCCGAGCGTCGCTTGTTTGTGATAGATGTCCTTATTAAGTGGTGGTGATAATACTGAGTGGAATGAGTGGAGTACGGTATCTGGAGGCGGCGTACTCAGATTATGACGGTAACTGCCAAGCTCCACAAGAGCAATTCGTACTGGAGCATCGCTTCAGCCTAGTAGAATACAATCTTTTTTCATATCATTGCAGATCCTTTGAAGCGAGAGGATCAAAGGGGTTGCGCAGAGTATTCGCCGTCATTTACCTGCGCTGCCTGGCTGGCTTCGGGAATACGGGAATAAAGAATACAGAAATACGTTAAAGAGTGTTCTTAAATATCTTGTGGGTCACAAACTGTCACATACATTCATCAGTCAACCTTTTAAATGAAAAATACGAAAAGTTCCGAATTGAAAATTGGAAGAGAAATTTACAAATTGAAAAAAGAGCACGGGAGCTCATATTACAACTTAATATTATTCAGGAATTAACTTTTTCTATTTGCTGAACATACATACACGCAGTTAAACAAGCAGAGATGATTCTTTACCATCATTCCGATATCTCACCGTAATTCTATTATCCATGCAGTGTTCAACGACTTGCGGACAAGGAGTGCGTCATCGGGAAGTGTTCTGCGAACGAGGACGTCGAATGCGAGCCCCCGACTCGGCTTGCGATCCGGCTCGCCGACCCGCCACAACCGCTAACTGCTACCTTACAGCTTGCCCCGCTTATCACTGGAGCACAACACCATGGTCCAAGGTCAGTGAAGCTGTTTTGAAATAGAGTCAGACCCTGTGCTGGATTTGTCATTGTTGGAACTGAAGACTATTAATATAGTCACTGAAAGGAATTTAAATCTCTCTCTTCTCTCAATTCTTTTTTTTTCGCATTCGTATCTATGACTGCTTATACAGGGTGCGCCATAAGTTCTTGCACACCATTTTTACTATGCCACAGCCGCTGGATTCAACATTATAGCATGACCTCTACGGCGGTACTGAGCCAACTCAATAGCAACTCAAAACACCTATTAGATCAGGGATACGTCACCATTTGCTTTTGTAATAACTCAAAGTTGAGAGAGTAGCGAGCATCTCGTGGCGCGCTGGTGTATCTGGTATAAAACCTCTCGAAGCTTTACCTCAGCTCTATGCTACGAGTCCAAACTTATGTATGATATAGCACTTGATTCGCTCTAAAACATAGTTGAGTACGGCTCTCCATCAGAATTGGATCGGCGATATAGAGGAGTTTGTTCTGAGCACGGGATTTCGGTCGTGCAGCATTTCGGGAGGCGCATATGGGACAGAGCAGATTCTAAGCTTTACAGGAGCGTCATTTTTACGCTGTTCATCTTGAGTTGGAAGCAGCAAGGTGTCTTCTTTCCAAAAATACTCTGCGAGTGAAATCCAGAGTGATTTCGATGTTGTGGTTCACAAAAAACTGAAAAAAAATTGCTCGTACACGCCCTTTTCTTAAAAAATTTTCTGAAATTTCTGAAAGGAAGGGGAGATAGGATCCCAGCACATCCGGTGAATTCCTCGATGTCTCCTCCGTCTATTCCAATGATTTGGTGAGAAACGTTTTGATTTGCTCTGAGTAGTGTCTTCCGTTCGAAGAGACAGTGTCACCCGCGCTCCAAGTCGTGCCGCGAGCAGCTCACTTTTGTCCCAAGTTTGAGTTACTACGGAAGCAATTGGGGACATATTCCTGTTCTGATAGGTGGTTTGGGTTGCTATTGAGTTGACTCATTTTTGCTATCGAGCTCATGCCATTACGTTGGATTCAACGGCTGTGGTGTTACTAGGTATGGTGTGCAAGAACTTATGGCGCACCCTGTAATCTTTCTCCCATTTATGTATCGATATCTCTAAACCTCTCCCTCTGATGTGAATTTCTAAGTAGGTATAGGTATCGCGGCGCGGTAGAACTCATGGGCGGTATTCTGTGATGCAAAGATCATTGTCCACCACTATACTCATTCTTCACTCTACCAATTATTCTTTGCTCTCTATTACGAACGATTTTATTTTTTGGACTCTTCTCAATCATCGCTACATAGTCTATCTCTCCCTCTTGAATTCATTCGCATAATTTGCTCGCTCCTACATGTCTTTCTGGCTGAAATCACCGCTGTTGGACAAGCTATATATTTTTATTCCGGAGATATAGGAGAGGTGCTCGTTATCTCATCTATGGTTCAGAAGCCGTTCCTGATCTTCAATCTAATATGGTGAATTGAATGTTGTCTGGTGCCAGCAGTAAAGATTAGATTAGAATTAGCGTAGAACGTCAGAACGAATAAGGATAGCCCTACCTATTCACCGGCTTTTCAGTGCATGGATCCGTGCGCACGGGATGAACAACATCGGCGCGTGTACTGCGTGAACAACGCAGGAAAACGCGCCGCACCACGCATGTGCAGCGCCGTCCAAGCTCCGCCCAACAAACGACCGTGTGATATCTCTAAGTGCCCCTATGAGTGGGTCCCAGGACCATGGAATACTGTACGTTTGGCTGGTTTTGTAAGTACAGGAGATTTCAGTGATAGGGGGTGTGTTAGAGGAGTTCGCACGCATTGCACTGCCTGCAGTGCGGCACTCTGATTGTCTGCGCATCCACAAATGTCATTACTGTTGCGTTACCGTTTCTATTCACGATTGTTGCTTCCGCTCATCCTACAGTCGTGTGCGTCCAAACCTGCGACGCGTGCGAACGGGACCCGCCCTTCTGCAGTCTCCTGTAGATCACCGATAGCACTGTATAGTTTCAGAAACACCAATTTCAGTGCTCAAAGACGTGCGGTAAGGGCACCCAATTTCGCTTCGTAGAATGCCGTGTGAAAACGCCGAATACCACCAAGTACAGTGAGCCTGCCGTGCCTAAGGTCAGTTTTTGATCTGGTTTCTATTGGAAAAACATACAACTTCTCATTTCAGGAAAAATGCGAAGCCTTGCCAATGCCGATTGAGGCACAAGAATGCGATTTGAACGCCTGTGAATCCGAGTTCCAATGGCAAATTGGACCGTGGGGACCGGTACGGAATAGAATTGCTACATTTCCAGGAAGTCCTGGTTCCAAATTATTTCGCTGTATGATTGCCAAAATTTCAGTGCTCCCAGACGTGCGGCCAAGGTGTACGCCGTCGCAAAGTTCGTTGCTACAGTCGTCAGGGTGTTCTTGTTTCTCGCAGCAAGTGTGAACAGAATTCACCTCGTCCACGTAGAACACAGACATGTTTCCAGCGAAACTGTAAGTTATAACGTTGGAGTCAAAGAGACGTGACCAGAATTTGAGTTTTCTTCCGGCTACGCAAAAAGCTGAGCAAGCTACCGCGCTTATAAGCACATGTATTGTGGGAGCGTCCAGTACAGGTGATTCAGTTGTGCTGAAGTTTGCCAGCATTTCCTAGACGCCTGCTTCCTCCCTTCACTGCTACTGGAGCTTCTAACAAGCAAAGCTAATTCAAATCATTATGCTTGCTTCAGTTGCGAAGAGAAGATGTAATTAGGTAGAGGAGAAGAGTTCAGAAGCGACGTTTAAGGTTGACCCAGAAGCCTCAGACCGTTATTAAAATACTTCCAAGTAAGTGGCGGCATCGCTGAAGCGTGCACCTGGCATAACTTTCATGCGGCGGCGATTGTCGAGGTCGTCATTTGTTGCTGAGTAAGAATCCAATTGGGTGAGAGTAAACTTACCCCGTGATACTACCACACTCAGCAGTATGCAACCGTAGGCCGAATTCCGGTGCGGCCGTGGCCAGCCACCTTTGGCCGGCCAGATTCGGCCAACAACAGATTCTTTCGTTTTTTGCATGCTCACGGTAGACACGGTATCTCACAGAATTACCGCAAATTTTGCATGTAGGGGTTTTTCGACATGCTAAATACAAATATCACATTCATTTTGCACCATGCCTTTGTTTTTTGTAAAATTACGATGAGTGGTGGAAAATGTAATTCCCGGCGCCATTTGGCCATCCTTCAGCAGCCACATTTGGCCACGGGAAGCGGCCACATTTGGCCACCTTTCAAAAGACGGCCAAATGTGGCCGCTTCCCGTGGCCAAATGTGGCTGCTGAAGGCTGGCCAAATGGCGCCGGGAATTACGTTTTCCACCACTCATCGTAATTTTACAAAAACAAAGGCATGGTGCAAAATGAATGTGATATTTGTATTTAGCATGTCGGAAAACCCCTACATGCAAAATTTGCGGTAATTCTGTGAGATACCGTGTCTACCGTGAGCATGCAAAAAACGAAAGAATCTGTTGGTGGCCGAATCTGGCTGGCCGCGGCCACGCCGGAATTCGACCTCGTGATGTGTTGCCCGGCGACAACTGACTGCTATAGGGTAACTTGTATAATTTAGAAACATTGAGATTACTCAGGATAAAAGTGTTGATGCTCATGTTAACGATAGGTAAAGTTGCGGTGTAATAAGATTACTACGCCGGGTAATCTCAATGATGCTTGCTTTTATTGTCAGTACGTCGCCATAGCAAAATTGAGAAAGACCTCCGGGTTGTTGAGGGGATGCCTCAACCAATTTTGCTCTTTCGCTTGGAATTACTTCAATTTCGCTTGGTAGTGCATACATTCATTCTACTTTTCTAAATTACCTTATCCACCTGCGAGGATATCAGCCATCCAGAGCATATGGGCCAGTAGCTAAGCGCAGTCCGCCAGGATATCTACGGTCTTTGAATTGTGATTCCTGTCTTAGTTCCTCTTTTGCTCCATCACAACAGATGTAGAGTGGGTCATGATGAGGCAAAAGGGGCGGATCATGGCTCCCGTGATTAGGTCATTCAAGGGAAGGTCCAATCACGGAAACGTGACCCGCTCCGTCTTACCTCGTCATGACCCACACCCCAATAGACGCTCAGCTCCACCCTTTGCATATCTCACAAGTGGCTGGAGGTAACCATCCTAACTACATTTTAGGTTCCAAAGAACTAATGAAGTTGTTCTGGAGAAATCAGTTCAGTGATTTGTGTGGCTTCTAGGATTAATTTAGCTTATAATGCTTATTTGCTTCAGTTGACAGTACAAAAAGAGACAAACCTCTCGCTAACCAAATTGTTCCCATTGAACTACCACTCTCACAATTGGAGTGGTTACCGATTTATTAAATGTTTACGTAATAGGTCTGCCAGCGACTTGCCAGGAGATTCGTGCACAAAATATTGCCACACATTCCGTTGACGGGAACTACACGGTTCTCTTGGATGGATTCCCAGTCACAGTGTATTGTCATCGCATGAACGAGACCATCCCGAAATCATACATTAACCTCAATCCTGCTACAAACTTCGCCGAAGTATATGGGAAACGGTGGGTTGTGCCTCTCTAGATATAACTTTGCCTGCGATTCATTATGGATTTTCAGTTTGATTTATCCTCATACGTGCCCATTCAACGGTGAAAGAAACGACTCTTGTCAGTGCTCGGACGACGGTGATGCAAATGCCGGCATGACGCATTTCCGCAAAGTTCGTGTCGATTTGCTCAATCGCAAGATAAACAGTGAGTGTACGAGCTCTGTGTTTTATTACTCCCACAAAATCTCTTACTTTCATATTAGTTAACGACATGACTTTCGCCGACACATTGCATGGCTCTTACGTCCCTTACGGCACAGCTGGTGATTGCTACAGTATGAAGGATTGTCCTCAGGTAGATCAGTTGACGACACCGTCGCTTATTGAGAAGTCTCATGAAAAGTTTTGCGTTACTTAATAAAATTAATTTCAGGGTCGATTCTCAGTAGATCTCCGGGGGACCGGGTTGAGAATAGTTGATGATCTGCAGTGGGAGGACAAAGGTCACAGAACCACGTCGAGGATTGATAGATCATCGGTATGATTTTGTCATTTTCCAGCTGACTGGTTAGAGTATAGCCTAGATTAAAAAGACTACTCGTGGTTCTTAAAAGGCAGCGCCCTCAAAGTTATCGGTAACGCAGATATCGAAATTGAAGGGTATTCACTAAAGGGCTGCGCGATCTTTGTTGAACTTAGATTTTCGCTGTATGAAAACTGTCACCAATGATGTTGCAAACTATAACTCGTGGTATTAAAAATAGTATTAAAAAAGGCATGAATTTATTCGACAACAGAATAGCTGCCGCTGAAGTCCCTCACTATGTCTCACGCGAGTGATGCTGATGCGATAAACGAATGGAAGTTTTCGTACAGTCGATCTCAGTCATCCTTGCATCACATTGCACCGCCCTTGTGCTGAGCAGCGCCGCATCACCTATGCTTAGGTATAGGTGGTGCGGCGCGGCTCAGCAGACGGACTGTGCTGCATGATACAAGGATGATTAAGAGTAGCTGTACTTTATTTTGCATCAGATTTCAAGTGAATGGTTAATGCAGCAACGTAACAATAGTCATAAAATTGTAACAGTTTTCTTTTCTTTTCAGAACAATGCCGTAATCGAAGGTCGATGTGGGGGTTACTGTGGCAAGTGCGCTCCCGACAAATACAAAGGGCTTGTGTTCAGCATAGATCAACGGCAACTTAACGGCGGCAGCTGATGAGCAGCTGCAGGTCGTCGCTGATCAGAAGCGACGACTTCAGCAGGCGCACTTGGTGCCTTGCATTGGCGTGCAAGCATAGCTAGCTGTGCATTGTTGCAATAGTTGTGATTTGTTTAGTCGTGTGTGTTTTGTTTTATATGTGCCGATATAGTCAAAGGTTTCACTCTAACCGCCGACACTAGCCACCGCCATCTCTCTGTCTCTCTCATACACTGCCCATCCGAGAAGTCTTCGATATCATTCTGATTACCAGTCCAAGTATGTTGTTTTCGAACGTATCATCGAAACTGTTTTCTCTTTCTATTTATTATGAGTTCATTTACCTTAACCTTGTTTTGTTATATTTGATTTTTGTTTTAGGCCTCTTTTTAAGGTTTGTCTTGCCTTTCATGTGCTGCTTTCTTGTGCTCAAATCTAGGCATGTTGCATGCATTTATTTTATGGTGGAATGTACCATTCTAGTGAAATTTTATATTACGCCGCTTCGGTCACTAATGGCACTCAGTCTTACTTCGTTGTGAAGTTTACGAATAAAGCAGTCAGACTGCGTCCCATCACGGAGAAGCACGTCCGTTGTTGTTTGGAAAGCCCACGAATTTCAAATGTAATGCTGCCACAACTGCTTTGTCTCTCACATAAACCAGTGCTACGGTTGTTCACTCGATATTATTCACTGTCAACGTTCATGTCATATTTGCTTTAAGTTTCGCCGTGCATAATTATATATAATTAATTTAATTTCCTGCCGAGATATGAGTGCAAATTGTATTGTTATAGCTTTATAGAATTCTGTGAAGATAAGTTATTAAAGATAAATAAACCAAACAGCTTTATGGACTTCCTGAGTATACACATACAGTCGTTACGAAAAATACTTGCCTCCGGCACCCACCGCCCATCCTCTGAGCCGCGCCGCGCCTCCTATGCATAATCATACGTGGTGTGACATGGCTCAGTCGACGTGCAGTGTAGCGGGAGGCAGGTATTTTTTTGGAAAGACTATACTTCTCATCCACTCAGATTCACTTGCGCAGTGATAGACATACAACTGGAGCATGTATATTCTTCTCCATATGAAAGTTGAAAATCTGGACATCCAACAAGAATTTGTCCGTGGGTACGCGTATCTACTCGTTTCACGGCAGGACATAATTATCCGGTAGAGTTCCGGTTGATAACGATTCACTGCCTGCTCCATCACCTATGTGTTGTATGTAGGGCAATTTATACTAAAAGCGTGCGTTGGACAAGCCTGCGTCTACACGATAAAGGATAAGCGCAGTCACTGCCCTGACGCAGCTCACATGCAGGCAATGTGCTCACATTCAGAACTGTACGCTCAGCCTGGAGAGCAACTGCAAACGAACAGCCTAATAATACGAATTGATGTAATAGCGTTCAAGAAAGTCGTATGAGGTCCTATAGAGCTTTGAAAATCCATGTCCAAGGTATTTTGCCCGTCACCGAAAATGTGAATGTAACCGGAAAAGAGTTATAGTTCGTATACTTTACTCGAGTACGCAAATAGGCTCATCGCGGAAACCTAAGTTTCTCGATGATGAGAAAATCTACTTACAATTCAGATTAATTCTTCATAATATCGAGGAATTCACATATGAATAAAACAGTTACAACTACACGATGCTGTACAATCGGGAAAAAATGACCCCTGCAATGGGAATGTGGCTAGTTTAACACCTCTAACGCGCAAAAAGTTGATCACAGAGATAGAAGAATGTGAAGCTTTGTCAGAAATATGGACGACATAACCAATAAACCTACTCCTTAATGTTGCGATGCAGTAAAAAGTTGTCGATCGTGAAATTATAGAAAAGGCATGTATCACCCGAATTTACTGGCCGAGTGGAACTTGTGTCGGTGAGTCTCCCCACTTCAGTGAAATCCAACGAATTGTCTTAACGTTGATCTGTGGGCCAATCAGCGGGTTCAACTGATGTAAGTAAATCTAAAATAACAAATTGAACGAAGAGTGCAAGAATAACAACAAGGGCAAAAATTCGACAATTTGACCTCCACTAAATACGAAGGCTTTACCTTCAAAAACACATGCAGGGGTAGCCAGGAGTACTGACCACAAATAACTAGTTCATTTTTTGAAGTAGCGTCAATTTTGTTTCACGAACATTTTTCTAGGTTTGACTAATCTCTTAGATGGACCTCCCCGAAAGATTGCATACAAGTGTTTCTGAGAACTTGTGACCAAATTTGTATCCGTGAAGCCGTGTAGTCTCGGACTATCCTACAGTTTCCGCCACTAAATCGACAATTTCTTGCAGAATGCTTCCCATGTTTTGAAGAAAATGAAGCTGAGGGGGAGGGGGATGCACTCATGTTTAGACTTAAGCTCAGACTTAAGCCTATGACTGAGCACAAGCCTAGGCTTAGGCGTTCAGGATGAAGACTACGACCACTTAGACGGTGCCCCCTTCCCCACTACCTTTTCGCACATATTTTTGAGCAATACCTTCAAAAACCTGTGTACGCAAAATCTTGAGAAATTTGAGAGGAAACTGAAGACTCGAACACTGGCAAACATGAAGAAAATAGATAAAATCAGTGAATGATTACCAACAACCATTCGTATGCTATTATAATTTTCTTGAAATAATTGGCATTGAATGAACGAGAAAGAGAAATCCAAAGAATGTATGATATAAACTATTGCTGATTTTCACAGTAAACCACGAAAGGATAAAACAAATGCTAACGCACCATAATCCAGAAGAGGTGACAACATACAGCGGTCATTATGATCATAGTTTGAATAATACCTGGAAAATGGAGGGATATATAGCACTGAAAATTAGAAGTATTAAAAGGAAACATGCTGGAACAAATGCGTACCCCTGTTAGGTCCTTTAGGAACAAGGAACGGGCCGCCGACACCAATGAGCAGCCAGAATGCAGTCACCGACACGAGCGGGATGACTACACCCATCTGAAACTTCTTTTTAGAAATGTTACATCAAGCAGAAGTGTACAAAATAAGAAATAAAAAAAACGGCACTATTCCACTTTCACGGACCCAAAATCTTCAAGGAAAATTTTTGGCTGAAACTTTGCCTAGGGGGGTTATTTGAGGTGCTGAACACAAATATCGTATTCTTTTTGTACCGTAACCCCATTTTTGTAGGGTTAGGGTAGGGTAACCCAAGATACGGTACCTCATGGAATTCGCTCAAATTTTGCACAAGGGGGTTATTTGAGGTGCTAATCACGAATATCAACATCATTTTGCATGCCACCTTCGTCTTCTCCTTGAAATTGGCATTTTTTTTTCTGAATTTTCTACCGTATACCTACCGTATCCCTACAAAAATGGGGTTACGGTACAAAATGAAGGCGATATTCGTGATCAGCACCCCAAATAAGCCCCCTGGGCAAAACTTGAGCGAATTCCATGAGGTACCGTATCTTGGGTTGCCCTACCCTAACCCTGGAAAAATGGGGTTACGGTACAAAACGAATACGATATTCTTGTTCAGCACCTCAAATAACCCCCCTAGGCAAAGTTTCAGCCAAAAAATTTTCTTGAAGATTTTGGGTCCGTGATAGTGGAATAGTGCCCGAAAAACCCCATCAGGCGAAGTTTGGGAGAAAATTTCCATTTTGAGATTTTGGGGCAGAACTAGCCGAATAGTGCCGTTATGTCATGACTTAATACAAAAAGCCACCTGATGACTGTCATAGTGTAGTGAAATTATGATGAATCATGTAAGGCATCTACTAGTCATATTAAAACACAAGCGAAACATTACTATGACAAAAATAAGTTAAACGTAAACAAAATGGAAATCGCGAAGCGGTGGTCTTCAATTCACCAGTGGGAGGGACCGGAGATCGATGAAGTGCACAACACGCAACACGTGCAATGAGCCGAAGCCGCAAAATCGAGCTGTTTTGCTATTTTTTCCTACTTCAAGCTCTGAGTTTGAGGGAGTGCCTTATGTCCACGGTACCGGTTTACGTAGTAAATAATTTTCAAGCTTGGATTGTTAAAAATTAGCCCGAATTTCATCACGCTGAGCGTGAAGTGTACGAAAGTGTACGCGGTCGAAAATCAGTG
This sequence comes from Ancylostoma ceylanicum, assembly GCA_000688135.1. Taxonomy (NCBI): domain Eukaryota; kingdom Metazoa; phylum Nematoda; class Chromadorea; order Rhabditida; family Ancylostomatidae; genus Ancylostoma; species Ancylostoma ceylanicum. The sequence continues at coordinate 1,266,460 of JARK01001341.1, read as the reverse complement.
CGCACGCCCACTTTTCCGCGCCGCGCGCTTCGATCCTCGTGCCGGTGCTCGTCTCCTCGTGTATGCTTTGATCTTTGTGTGGTCCTTCGCTTTAGAAGCAGTATGAGTGAGTCTGCCTGCCGAGTCTTCGTCGATAATTTGCCGTGTCGTACCGAAGGAGTATGGCATCGTCTGAGCACCAAAAGTTGCATCGTTATTTTCTCATAATTTCATTTTGTTTCAGAAATCGCAATGCGGAAGGTATGTCCGCTTATGGGACCAAAGATGTCCGCATTTTGGTAAGTGTTCTATTAGCGGTTGTCGCAGTGTTTATTCTTTTTTTAACGGATTTCTTCGTATTGAGCTGTTGCTGAATTTGGAGCAACTTTTAGCATGGTAATGTCGGTATGGGGCGTAATATTCCTCGGCCTGCTCGGGGTGTTCTTCTATTTGCAAGCCGTGACGTTGTTTCCCGATCTTCACTTCTCCGAGGAGTCAAAAGAAGGTGGTCATATGGCACCAACCGTAGAGTGAGTTGCCCGTCAGTAATTTTGATTTTTATCTCTGTTTTCTTCAATCTGAAGTGATATACACCCAAAACGTTTTCATCTTTGTTCCATTCTTGCTTTCTCGTTGATAGCATAGATAAATTCGACCACAAATAGCGCAGTAAAGCACTGGAATTTTTTAGCGTTCTTCGTATTGTGGAAAATTGGAGGAGCACCCATCTTTGGGTTTAGGCTTATGCTTATGCTTACGATTAGGCTAAGGACGGTGAGGGAGTAGGCCTCTTGACAGATTTTACCAGCATAATTACGCTTTACGAATAATGAAACTCAAATACAGTTCAGATAGGACATTTGATTCCAAAATACGCAGGACCCAGCGCAGCAGTCTTTTAGGTTGTATCATATGAAGGGTTGGAAATCGATTATTCGTATTTTCGATGGAAAACAACGGGTTTTCCATAATCTCACTTATTCATCCGAAATATTTACTATGCCTAACGATTTCGCATACATTCACTCAAAGAAAGTGAAGTGAGAAAAGTAAAGGGAGAGCACTGATTTGTTCCATTTTTCCATCCAAAAGTGCAACTAAACAAAAGTCTATGACCTATTTATACTTCATAGTTGCGGTGTTGTCGCCACCGTTCACAACCATCAGTTTTTAGTAGAACTGCTTCTATGCCAGCACGCTGTTCCATGCAAATTGTGATAAATCATGAGAGCTTGTAACATTTTGCTCTAACCATTTTCTTCCAAGCGACGATGTTGCTGTGAAGTATGCTATGGGCTTATTAGTGTCCAAGTGATATCTCCTAACAAAGGTAGACGATTACACTTGTACATCGTACCTATTTAAGTTTACGATTCATTTACATGGTGTTCAGTTGGTTTCTTTGGGATGACTCACCATTCACGCAACTTTAAAAAGACTGATGCTCAGTGTTATACGGTTACTCAGAGAACTGATGTCTCCCCTGGACTGGTATTTATGTTTCTGTTTGTAGCGTTTCCAAAACTTGAAGAAGGTTTTCATTAGAACTTTTGATAGAGAGCACGTGAGATACATGGCACGAATTTTTCAACAATTTTGCAATGTGGCACCATCTTTGTTACTTACGTTAAGGTTGCTGTGCGGAGTTAGAAAAAAGTTCATTTCGGCAAGGAAATAGTCGTGTCCAGTGATGCTGGTCATCATGATCTGCATGTGAAATAATTCCTATCCTGATGGATGTGTTTGAATAGATCCCATGAAATGTTATCTGTATCGGTTACCCATTTTGAAGCAGGACTTCTGCACAAAACGACATGACGTACGTGTACAGCATGTCAAATAGCTTCTGTGGAGAACTGCCATATAGAATTTTTTTTTGATGTTGTTGAAATACTTCAAATGGGAAACTATTATGCTTTTCCTGACCGTATTCTAGACTGTGGTGTCCGAGTCACCCCAAAAGAAAACTACGTGCGTGATAAAACCAAATTCACGAAATTTATGACCCACTGTATTTTTTCCTTGTGTTTTCTGAACAACATCAACAAAATTGACTACATCATTTTTTTACTCGCTTCGCTTATAAAACTTATGGCACTACCTTCGTCTCCGCATTTCAAATTGTGACAGCTGTATTCTTAAAAATCACCATGTATTGTCATGGGTTAATACCGATGCTTTGGTCTTTACAACGGAACCTATTTCAGAGATATTGAGACGAAGTACAGCGAAAAAGCGATGCAATGTTGGATAGCTGCTGGTATGTATGGTGTAACTTTGATCCTAGTCTTCTGGCAGAACAAGTATAACACCGCCACCGTTTTCTGAACACTTCGCTTCTGTGATAGCCGGTTTATTTTCTTAATTTTCACAACTTCTATATAAACCTTCACTTTTGATTACGCATAATTAGAAAGTCATTTTTTTTTTCATAATCTCCGAGTTGAGATGCGAATCAATTTCAGCATAGTTCCGATGTGAGCTTGTAGACATTCCGATTTCACCTTTTTATTTCCTTTGAGATTCACTCCGCTGCTTCCGTGTTTTGATGTATAGACAGACCTTTAATTAATTTTTTGTTGATGTATCATAAACATATGTTATTGATGTTGTCAGTCATTGCGAAACGATTCTACCCGAAAACGTAAAATGAAGAAACGAAGATAAATATATCATGTTATGAGTGCAGTACGAAAGTGTGCTGCCATGTTCGTACAGAAGCAAAGAAAAGCACGGAACGGAAGAGGATTGTTTCGATCTGAGCAGCTTGTTGTAGCCAATTCTGTTTCCTTGAGCAGCGAGATTCACCATTGGTCCAATGATTCGGTGTGCAAGGTGACTCAAAAGTGTACAGTAAACAACAGAAGTTCACTAACTATGCCTCGAAAATCGTTCCTGTTAACGCAGGAGAGGTGGACATGTCCCATAGTGAGCTTTTGCAACAACACATCGTCATCCTCTCATTCCCGTGTATTGAAAGCGATCTTGAAGGCAGGGGACTACCTCGTTTTTCATGTCGACGACATCAGCAGATTCATGACCTCGCCTCGCTAACTCCAATAATGTACAGCAGAAGTCACAAAAGCGACGAAAACCCCGCTTTGGAAGGGTCAAAGCCCCCCTCCTTGTAGTAGGGGGAGGGGTTTCGCTCCAAACTGTGTCGGCTCGTCACAGCAGCATCGTCAGGTGAACACGTCTTGGCTTGTCCGACCGATAAGATCAACGGTGATACACGCCTTTGCATGTAACTCTGCTCCAGAAAACTGTTACGAACACCGTCACAAAAAAAAACGGGTTTAGGGGCCTTTTTGGGACATTTCAAGTACATTACCAGAGTCAGCGCACCTTGGAGGTTCGAAATGTGTTAATAGTTCAGACACGAATATGGGGTGGGTAACTGCCTCTAATGCTAGGTAACGTTCGGGTGTTAGTGGAGGCATAGGTGTCCAAAGCGCAGCACGCTAAGCGATTTAATGTCTCTCTATCACAAGAACCGGCTGGACTTTTGCATCACTCCGTAGGTGAACTTACGAGGAGGAGATCCAGAAACACTGTGAAACTTTGAAGAGAAATAATCTGTAGTGCACAAATGATACTATGCGGAATCTTAAATGAAAACGCAAGAAATAAAGTAGTGATAGTCGATCGTTGTGCGGCTGAAGAGCGGTACGGCATCGCGATCCCTTACAAGATGGAAAAATGTTTCTCGTAGATACTGTTTACGCAGATGCAGTCTTGACAATGCTCTGCTCATCCGGATTTGTCGTCTAACTAACGTATACGTTAGGTATTTAGATCCATTCAGTCCTTTGCAAGTATACTGAATGGATCTAAATACTAAGTTGGTTTGAAGGTTCAGCGACAGTTTACATTTCCTGAATATGATATCTCAACAGGTATGATATTCTGTGACTATAAGGAGTCTTATTAAATACAGGGTGGTCCAAAAGTATGGAGACACGCCAAGCGATTCATATCTCACGTTAGGAAGCAAGTTGGCAGCTCAGTTTCCAATGCAGTATTTTTCACTCACTATTGAATAAAATCTACTACCACATCTCACGAATTCTCCTACCACCGGCGAGAAAAGATGTAAAAGAATTCGAAATAGTCACTTGCTGTGGCGCGCACGGGCCTTCCTCCCAGATAACTCCACACTTCTAGAAGCCCTTGCTCCGAGGATTAAGCAAGTTTATGATAGTGAAATCAATTTTTGTTCTTCAATGAACATCATAACGAGGAACTTGCACGAATGAATACTAAAAAGTGTAGTTACGAGAAAGCGGGCGTGACTTTCTGTGCAAAAATGGGTAAAAATGTCTGTTAGGGTTGTTCCCGATTCTTTTTTCCTGTGGTTAGATAGAAAAGTGAAACTTATTAAGCCTACAAGCCTCCATTTTTGAAATACTAGAGGGTGCTTCCTCCAAAATACGATCACTGATGGTGATTCCATCTGATAAGCACGTTCGAACCGTGTCGTATATCAGCGTATTCGCACCAAATCTTGGACCTCACAACCACGGTGAGCGGTCTTCCGCAATCACTTTGATGTTTTTCTGTTATACAAGTCTTGTAGTCTTAGATGTACCGGTCAGTGATCCCCTAGCAAAATTTTACAGGTTGGCATTAGATCCGCGCCTAGACTACACAAAAATTTCATTAGGTGGTGGAAAAAAAATGTTGACTGACAGCCTAGCTGCTCCTAAAATACGTAGTGCTAGGTACTGTTTTGGAAAAACCTGTGCGGATGAATAGATGAACAGCAAAAGAACGGATGCAAAATGTCAAAACTCGAGATGCGTCGAAAAACGCGCATCGCACTGTTGTCTCCATATTTTTGGACCACCCTGTACTACCAGCACATCATACGGCGGAACATCTGCCAGTACTTGAATGATAATGGCATGGGAACCCCACTAACTCGGCGGCTGAGGCAAGTTTTGTACGCTGAATGCGCTGTAGTCGTTGATTCCCCACCATACCCAGAATGACATTCTGGAAGACATTTTTGCAGGGACGCTATTTTGTCTTCTACGAAATTTTTTAACATAACATACATTTCAGTGCTAGTCGCTCGTTCACAAACGAGCTCTATTCAAAATGGAAAATTGACTAACGTCATCCTCAGAAAACGACGCGAGAAAAGTCATGTCATACAAAACAGTGCTCACCCTATGACTTCGAAAAACTCGACATACGGTTGAGGATTTCTGAGCTCGAACTCAGAGAAATTACGAACATGTCCGTTAGTTGGGCACAGGTCGTTTACGACAAGGATCATAATATCGCAGAGCGAGATTCTATCGGAACAGATTTAATTTTGTGTGAATGTGATGCATGTGTCGATGGAGCTCTCTGCACTTGTGTTTCATTAGCGATCCACATCGAAATACATTGCGTAGACCCAAATAGTATGCTTTATAAGACAAGGGAATGACAATACATTTCAAGAAAGAACGAATGGGCGAAGGAGGCTTCCTGAGCTCGAATCACTTTTTTCCAGATTTCTTGATACCGCCACCACCTGGTAAATAGAAATTGTTATGTTAACAAGTAAATTGACCACTGCTCATTACAAATCTGTGTTTTAGTTGTTCAGTACTCCTAGCAGTCCAAAATAAATATCGAGCACGGCGTAATTTAGCGATTTCGAGTATGGCTAGCTTTTTACAGAGCTGAACTTTTCCAATAACTGAGCACCCCCTACAAATGCTCAAAGTCTAATTCTGCGCAATAGGGGTCTAACTGCTCAAGCCATGATATGAATGCCGATACCAGGAAATTGATTTCACCTATTCTTTAGGCTACAGCCTTTTTCCGACTCCCCAATTAAAAACAAACAGTGGTAAGCGGTAAGTCATGGCGAAATAAGAAAAATGCCTGAAAATCTGAACGACATCAATGAGAACAAATGATTTCAAATTCGTGACGAGCACGCCGAAAACACCCACTATTTCAGAAGCACTTAATTCGTGAATGAAAAATAATTTAACATTACTCAAATCTGTCAACAATTGCTTACCCAAGGGTCCCTTTTGTGCCTTAGCTGCCAGCTCAGCGAGCTTCTTCTTTTCTTCCAACTGTTTCTTCTTGAACTCGATATCTTCCTAGAAAAACCTGTTTTATGTACATGTAGTCCACTTCTTTAGCACATACATGATATGCAGCGCACAAAGGGGGGAAATCCTTTTGCACAGAGGGAGAAACCCCTTTTCCATCAAAAACTGGCGCGACCCCTGTCTGTCGCTCAGTGAAAGAGTAATATTGGAAACCCTAGCTGGCGGCGGTATTTATCTTGTGATATTGACAATTAGGCCTCTGGGGCATCCTATTAGATGACATTTATGGCTAGAATCGAACATTGATTGATACAACAAACCTCAAAAATCTATTGCCTGTGTTTAGAACTCTTTTGATAGTCAGCTGCCGGAAGGGATGGATAAATTTGTGATAGGCCATGTTTTCCGAGTTATTTGGAAAGTATATGGACTTAACAACTATTAACTCGCTGTTGCAAGGCAGTTCCCGCTGTGAAATTATTGGGTTTTGGAAATGCATCCGTACTTACGAAACAGTCGCTATGAGGCGAAAGTGCTGAAACTACTCATCTTTACCCAGAATCAAAGGTAGAAGGACAGCAGTTAGGGCACGCTAATCCGACCCAAGCTCCCGAGAAGTTACGCGGAACTGTGTACCTGCATTTTCTGGGGTGTGTCTATACCTATGAAACGCACTGTATTTCTAGGGAGGGATGAATCAACCTCTTGAATAATCTCTCAAGATTACATTTAGCATCCCTCTGTATTCACATATATCTAAACAACTTACTTCATCCAAAGCCTTTTCAGTCTTCTTTGGTTGCTTCAGAGGCTTAGCTTTTCCACCTTGACGTCCAGTCATAATTGAACTGAAATGCAGGAACCCATAATCTCCTATTATTGTTTCCGCAATAATTAGCTGGAATCCCAAACAATTGGCGTAATCAATGCGCGGAATAGACATAGGAAAGGAGAGCATTTCCAACAAGTCCCCGACGACATGTGGCTCGTCCACAGAATATCCGATCTTTTTCTGAGACTTTGGTTTTTCATATTCGATCGACTGATATTGTACCCTATCATGCGCTATCTATCCCCGGTCTTAGGGATTCAGTTCATGAATCTTGGGTACTGGCCAACTGAAACGTCTGCAGCTAAAGACACGCAAATGAGAGCTGTGGTGGAAAAACATTCTTTGGAAGCAGGTATATTTCTTTTTGAAAAAGAATGATAATCATCTCTGCCAAATAGATCTGCAGTCATTTAGAGAAATGGAAAACTTTCAGACTTGGATCGTCCACACTACTACCTATATGAACGCTCCCTTATGGTTCATCCTGGCTATCCTCTCCTGGATGAATTACAACTTCTAGAGGTTGGATGTGGCCAAGGAAATGGTATGAAATGGATTAAAAGGTTAGTCATAGTCTGGCATCAATTCGTCACAACTAAACCACGATATGTAATTGACTCAGGGCACATCCTCGGATTAGGTGTATAAAGGGGGTGGATCGTTGCGCATTAGAGGAAGACGCAGATATGATTTGTGGGGACGCTCATCACCTACCTTTTGGAAACCATCAGTTCGACATAGGTGAGTAAAAAGACATCGAACTCCCCAATAAAATTACTTCCTAGTGCCATTTTCTACTATGACGTTCCAGTTAGCAACATGCTAAGAAAATTTTGAGAATGAGAATAGTCGCATAATTTACTTAGCAGTGCAGTAGAGTTTTTAAACTTCCGAAGAAGTCGTACTAACGTAAGATGATTTCCAGTGCTTAATGTTGAGTCTTCACACCTCTACCAGGACTGTGAGCAGTTCTTCCGTGAGTGTGCAAGAGTTCTGAAGAGGGGAGGATACCTCTGCTGGATTGATCTACGTTACCAAGCACAGGTGAGGGTATAAGTCCACAAGTCAGTCATTGTTTAAAAAATAGGAACTACGCGGAAGTGACTGACTCGTCTAGACCGGATCGCATGAAAAATCAGGACATAAAATCAAGAAATGATTTTTGCTATCATCTATGCCTACCTAAACAAATCCAGGTTAATGAGACCCGTAGACAAGCAATGAGGGCAGGATTTATTGAAGAACAATGGGAAGACGTCACTGAGAATGTCTTGCTAGGCATAGAACGCACAGCAGCACGTTACGACAAGATCCTACTGAAGGTAAAAAAGATGTACCAAAGGTGATGAAATCAATCGAAAACTGTGTGTACTTCAAGGCACCCTTCTTCGTTCGCCTATTCTCAGCGTCACTACGAGCTACATATTGTGCTCCAGGAACACATACGCATGCCAGATTCGTAAACAAGGAGAAAGGATACTATTCAGCACTCTGGAGAAATAAATAATACTAATTGATGTCAAATCAAGACCTAGTTCTAAAAACTAAGTATTAACCAGTACCTTATAAGAAAATTACCAAATATTGCTATTAACCAGTGCCTTATAAGAAAATTACCAAATATTGCACCAAGGAAAAGTTACCGATCCAGCAGGGACAGGTTCGCTACAGTGAGGAAGGGAAAGAACCTCCGATTAAAAAAAAAAGGCGAAATACAAACTGACATTCGAACTCATGGTTGCGTTTGGTGCATGCAGGTCGTAATTTGACGCAACAGCGCACAAACGGCAAGATACAGTAGGAACTATGCCCAGGGCCGAATAAACCGAATAGTTGAATTAGCTGGATTGATAATCAAGCAATCGATTTGAAACACTCAAATATTCGGTAAACAGAAGGCCCTACAGTCCCTCCCATCAAGGATGTGCATAATTACGATTTACGAATCATGACATTGGAATTTTTTTGAGAGATTTTTACAGTTTACGGAAAATAGCCTAAATTTCGCGATAAAATCGTAAATAACGACTAGAAAATAGCTTGGTCACAGTCATAGCGCTAATGCAAATAGTGTAAATAAACAAGGTTCGTCTGTTTGCAGCTCGCAGAACACGCTTAGTTCTGCTTATGGTCCCCCTAATTTGAGGGCGGCTGCTCATATCAGATTCGGGCACTATTCCACATTAGGGGCCCCAAAATTTTCAAAAAATTTTTTTCGGCGAAACTTTGCATAGGGGGGTTATTTGAGGTGCTGAACACGAATATCGCATTCATTTTGTACCGTAACCTCATTTTGGTAGGGTTACGGTAGGTTAACCCAAGATACAGTACCTCATGGAATTCGCTGAAATTTTGCCCAGGAGGGTTATTTGAGGTGCTCATCACGAATATCGCATCCATTTTGTACCGTAACCTCACTTTTGTAAGGATACGGTAGGTATACGGTATGAAATTCAGAGAAAATGCCAATTTCACGGAGAAGACGAAGGTGACATACAAAATGATGTTGATATTTGTGATCAGCACCTCAAATAACTCCCCTGTGCAAAATTTGAGCGAATTCCATGAGGTACCGCATCTTGGGTAACCCTACCGTAACCCTACCAAACTGGGGTTACGGTGCAAAATGAATGCGATATTCGTGTTCAGCACCTCAAATAACCCCCCTATACCAAGTTTCGACGAAAAAAAATTTTTGAAAATTTTGGGGCCCCTAATGTGGAATAGTGCCCAGATTCGTTTTCTAGATTTCCGCAGAGAAAATCTGGTAAAACCGTGAAGATCACATAACAGGCACATTTTTAGCCTTTTCGCGCTTTTGCGACTGTTTTCGTAATGAGGCTACGTGATCGTGGAGGATACGAGCTGTCCTCCAACCCTCTGCCATTCATCAAAAAGTTACTTCTCTGATTCCAACTGAAGTGCGATATAGCGCAGAGTTTATTTTCTGATCGAGCTCTTATAGAGAGTCGCTAAAGTTATCGAGAGAGATAAAGTTGTCTCTTCTTCATAATGTTACCACTCTAAGGATAAGATAGAAAAATTGTGTGAGGAGGAATATTGCAGTATATACCTAAAACGTTTCCATAATGACTTTGTTGCAGAACGAATTGAAATTTTCTGGATCTTATCAGAGGTACTTCAGTTACGAAGGTGCGAGTACCTCTGACCCTCTAGACCTAAATTTTATTAAAAGCACAAACACCTTGACATATCATATTCTAAGAGGGTCGTCCAAATGTCGCGTACTTGTCTAAGATAAAAACAGCAGCATTTGTTCTAGTGGTCACCACGATCCAAACGTCTGCAGTCGCAGAAACCGCCACGCAGCCACCTCGCAACACAGTCGCAAGGCGCAAGGTGTGCTATTTCGACGGCCATGGTGCCACGCAGCGGCCTTACCACTGGGTTGCGTGGCGGCTGCGTGACGATTGCAGACGTTTTTATCGTGGTGACCACGAGAATACACCATATCTGTCAAGAATCCAGGAAAAAAAAAGAACGGTAGCTATCCAACATTACCTGGTTTTTTGCACAAGGATAGAGAGTAAGAAGGAGGAGAGATATTGGAGAAAAAGAGTAAGCGATGATACGTGGTGAGGCAGGCGAGTGGGGCAAACAGTTGCCAGAGGTATTCAAATATCGTTGCTTGTAAAAAAAAAAACTACTACAATCGGTTTGCATCGAAGCATCGAAGATAGAATAGCTGGGTCAAGTAGCGAAGATGCATTCGTGGAATGAAAGATAAAAAAACTCCAAAGAAATGAGTATTAGATTAACAAAAGAGCGTAAAATGAATAAGAAGTGCATTCCTAGCCAACCAGACTATATAGACTAATTGGGTTTAGACAGCGGAGAGGTAAAATTGTGGCAGAGTACTTGGTGGGTCTAGCAGTTGAGGTGTGACAGAACCGATCCAGCGCTGCTTCAGGGCTTTTGAGGATAATAATGACACTATCAAAGTGAATGTGACAGCGACACCAAATGGGGTTGGTGGAAGGGGTAGAATAAGCGTAGGTTCAGACAAGGAGTCAAGTCGTGGAGAAATGATGCGAGGCTACTTCTCATGCGTAAGCGCCACTTAAGAGGCCATGACTTCACAAGAAAAGGATAAAATGCTTCACACTTCTTTGTATAACTCAAATCGGCCTATGTATTATTTTTAAGTGAAGTGTCGTAACACAGAAATAATAGGATAGCGCATTGTGCAAAACCTTATGAAAACCCCATAACTTCCAAATGAAACTTGTGGAGAAGTAGCGGCAGCGACAGTGGCAATAGGAGTACTTGAGAGCTAGTGTGATGGTGTTATTCAAAATGTGAAACATTAGGTTCCGATTGCTTCCAAAATATTCACCAAACCTGTCTAAAATGCATTCTAACTTTTGAATTAACAAGGGGTTCACAAATCTTTATGAACCCATCAAATATTCAAAAATTAGATAGACATTATAGAAATATAGCGGCAGATGACAACTGATAATTACAGAAACTTTCACGAAACAATAATATGAACGAAGTATTTATTCCACATTTTTCGAGGTGGGCTGTTTTCTTGACCACATCAGGAATGGACAAGAAATTGGGAAGAGAAAACTTTAATATCAGCTCAATGGCTCCACGAGGAGTAATAAATAATTGTAGTTCGAGTGAGACCATTCATATATACTCCAGCGCTAAACTTCTTTCATGCATTAATGACGCGTGCAAGTTTCTGGATGCGATTCAGGAGAATATCACCATCCCTGAAAAATGAACAGTATTAGTCGGTCTTCTTAAAATTTATAACTGAACACAAAGATTACTCTAACTGCTGAGTGTTTGTTTCATGCACTCACTTAATAACGGCTTTATACAAGTAGTTCTTTGAATCCGGATGGTTCATTTCTATGACACCATGAACTGCGTCAATCCTGTAAGAGTACTGAACATAAGAAGAGAGTCACATAATGTGCAACGTTGGGGAAGCTATTGAATACACCGTGATATCTAACGCATATATCATCAAGAGTTGTCAAACGACCCCAACAAAAGAAGTAATTCAGTAAAAGATTTGAGACCAAACTCGAAAAGAATGAGTGTATAGAAATCTCGCCCTTAATCTAAATCAGCAAGGTAATTTCCATTAACGCATCCTATGTTGCCAGGACGTGTCTTGGATAAGTAGAAATCCTACGAAAGCAAGCATGAGAACAAAGGATATTCGAGGTGTTAACACTTGCCTACAATGCAGCTGTCCAGCAGCAATCAGCCGATGTAATTCCTTGTCGATGAAAGCACGGGAAACGCCAAAATCCCTAGCCATCATATCTATCCTCACCTGGAAACAAGTGATTTAAAACAAAGCAAAATTGGTGAATATCAATACAAAAAGCCTGGTGGTAGGGAAATGATTGACACATTGAGGAAAACATAAAAGAAGCTGTTGCTGATTAGAGTGGTGAATGACATTGATAATGAACGGAGCGAAAATCTCGTGAAACCCACAGTCTTGTACGGCGTGAGGAACTGTTCGTATGCGCGCAAACGCATACCACGTGAGTAATAGTTGAAGTGAGGAGCGAGGTACCGGTCAAATTTGAACTGAAAAAAAATTAATAATTTTTGGAACGTGAAATAATCGAAAAACCTACTCTTTCACTCTCAAGAGCAGCAAGTTGTATGAAGAATCTATCGTATTGACATCCATAATAAGCTTCAAGGTACTCGCGCACAGGAATCAGAGCACCGTTCACTCCTCCACCAGTGAGCTAGAAAAGAGAGAGGCTGAAGCATTCCAAGTAAGACCGAACTAAGACTACTATAGAGTTACCTGTTCCTGGATTTCGTTACATTTAATAACCTTGGCACGAAGATCCGGACGATCAAGAGCTAAGCAGGCAGTCATTTCGAAGAGCGAATAAAGAACAAGAAAGAATAAAAGCTAACCGAATAGCGAAGTGACAACAGTGTAGAATACAAGATTTTCATAAGTCATCAACTCGTAGGAACCAAATGTAGGCACTGCTTCAAGATAGAGGGCAGCAGCTCCGGCGAAGTCCCGCACAGACATCTTGTACAAAGCCTCGTAGGAGCGAAGACGATTTTTACGCTCCCAGTCACCACCCTTGAAAATAAAGGTAGTAGATTGGGATGATTATTAACCAGTTACCACTGGCAGACATCTTGATTCTGACGATCTAAGACATTAATCATGAGCTTAAAAATTGAAGTATTGGGGTTTAGGCCTCTTGATCTTGACGGACATTAACCATCTTTCGGTACAACGACGTGACAACGCGCTATACACACTGAACTTACAAGTAAATAGATTGGATTTCATTCAAATGTACTAGATATTGTAGAATCGCTCTCTATCTGCAATTTCTTTGAGATCAGAGCGATTTCATAGCAGGTAGGGCAGATGTCCGAAAAAACCACTTCCGAATAGAAATTATAAGACGAACGCGCCACGAAATGAGCAAAATCATACTGAAAATGGACTAGTCCTTCCAAACTTATTCTGTACGGCAGACTATCCGCAAGCATTAGTAACTGCTACAGCAGACTCGAAAGACTTGTAAGCTTTGTGCTTTGCTTCGCAAAGAAGAAGGAGACAAGTTTTGAAAGCATAAATATTCCTATAAGCACAATATGTGTTCATTTACGAAGTTGTCATTTACGGAAATGTTCTTTCGATATACTTGATCAGTGCGGCGGAATAGGTCCACCTGGTTATCACAACACTACATTTCATGCCCAGCTTTTTTTCTCTCCCTTTAAGATCCAATCGATACCAAGCTACGAGTACGTGGTCTAACGGCTGCGTAACGTTGAACAAAAAGAGAAGAATTATGAATCGAAGAACAATGTTGAAACATACCTGCTCCATGAGTTCTTTGGCCTTAGTGATATGTTGGTTAATCAAACTGTGATCGAGGAAGAACAGTCCAACACGAATCATATTGAAAACAAGGTCGATGCGGTAACCCATACCAACAGTTTTGTCGTATGTGGACTAAAAAATGGCTGACCATCAGCATGAATGTGGAAGTGAACTAGCAGGCATAAGAACTGAAGAGTAATCAGAGGACGGGGAATAATGTCTACACACCGTGAACGTTTTGCAAGCATTTTCCTTGTCCCCTATCTGGCAGTAATACTCGAACTTTCGTAGCCATGCCAGGCGAACCTCAGTGCCACCTGAACACGGAACCACGTGAATGATGGACACTACATATTCCACACTGAGTCAGAAAGGAACTTCGCTGAGACAACACAAGGAGTCACTAACACATTGAATATCGCATCGAATTTGTATTCTAGCCCCAGATAATATTATGCCTAAAGACTCCACAAGCAATTTAGATCTGTGAAAGGTGCATAAAATGGATAGCTGGAACAAGTATCATGACTTATAATAACGGGCTTAGTCTGTCTGTAAGTGTGTGTGTGAATGTGTGACTCACTATCTGTGTGTCACGAAATTCTGCGATTGGTCAGTGATAGTGATTATGAGATCATATAAAAGGCAAGGAGCCGGTGTGGTGTGGTGGAGTGGGATAAGAAAGATATCAAGTGCAAGGGTGGTGTGCAACGGGTGCACCGATGCAGAACGATTGCTCTGCCGTCCAAGAACGCCGCGAGACGGGTTCACCGCTGTGATCGGGGTGCGCTGGCACCCACAGTGAGGGGACACGGGTCCACTGCTGTGATAAGGGTACGTCGGCGCCCAAAATGGATGAAGACGGGTCCATCGCTGTGATAATGGTACGCCGGCGTCCAAAGTGAGGGGAGACGGGTCCACCACTGTGATAAGGATACGCCGGCGCCCAAAATGGAGGAAGACGGGTCCATCGCTGTGATAATGGTACGCCGGCGTCCAAAGTGAGGGGAGACGGGTCCACCACTGTGATAAGGATACGCCGGCGCCCAAAATGGAGGAAGACGGGTCCATCGCTGTGATAATGGTACGCCGGCGTCCAAAGTGAGGGGAGACGGGTCCACCACTGTGATAAGGATACGCCGGCGCCCAAAATGGAGGAAGACGGGTCCATCGCTGTGATAATGGTACGCCGGCGTCCAAAGTGAGGGGAGACGGGTCCACCACTGTGATAAGGATACGCCGGCGCCCAAAATGGAGGAAGACGGGTCCATCGCTGTGATAATGGTACGCCGGCGTCCAAAGTGAGGGGAGACGGGTCCACCACTGTGATAAGGATACGCCGGCGCCCAAAATGGAGGAAGACGGGTCCATCGCTGTGATAATGGTACGCCGGCGTCCAAAGTGAGGGGAGACGGGTCCACCACTGTGATAAGGATACGCCGGCGCCCAAAATGGAGGAAGACGGGTCCATCGCTGTGATAATGGTACGCCGGCGTCCAAAGTGAGGGGAGACGGGTCCACCACTGTGATAAGGATACGCCGGCGCCCAAAATGGAGGAAGACGGGTCCATCGCTGTGATAATGGTACGCCGGCGTCCAAAGTGAGGGGAGACGGGTCCACCACTGTGATAAGGATACGCCGGCGCCCAAAATGGAGGAAGACGGGTCCATCGCTGTGATAATGGTACGCCGGCGTCCAAAGTGAGGGGAGACGGGTCCACCACTGTGATAAGGATACGCCGGCGCCCAAAGTGGGGGGAGACGGGTCCGCCGCTGTGATAAGGGTATTCCGACGCACAAAATGGATGGAGTCGGGTCCGCCGCTGTGATAAGCGTACGCCGCCGCACAAAGTGGGGGGATGCGGGTTCGCCGCTGTGAGGAGGGTACGCCGGCGCCCGAACTTGGCGAAGACGGATTTATTGCTTTGATGAAAGTGCACCGACGCGCAAAAGTGGATAGACGCTTTGAGGTGAGTTCCACGGTTATAAAGGTGTGCCGGCTTTCAGAGGTGAGACGTGTCCAATACTACACAAGGAATGTGCCGGTATCCCTGCGGCTCTCTCTACTACATGCTTCCCTTCCTTCTCTACACCTACTCGCTCATTATTCCCTTCCCCACTCTCTGTCCTCTTCGTGTCTGAATGGACCACCTCCTTCTTTCCGTTTACATACACCACTAGACCCTTATCACTTGACTACCAAAACAGCCAGCTGAAAATAAATCATTCCAATGACCATTTGCACTAAATCGGTTACAAATATTCGGAGTCCCTGGGATATTGATTCCCAGGATTTCCTTTGTACTCATTGTGAAATATGCGAGCGAAGCGAGCATCTACAGAAGTCTGGAAGTCCGGCGTCAGCCGGACGGCCAGACTGGTTAAGTGATAAGTAATGACTTCATATCTTCCCTACCATCATGCGAGCCTCAAGGTTAACAAGACTGCTCACGCCCGAACTGATAAGGTTGGCGCTATAGTCCACTTGGAGTATAGCATCCTACGTTGCCGTCGCGACCACGGCCGCCGATCGCCAACATCGGCGACCGACGCGGCCGTCGGCTGTCAAAAAAGGACAATCGATAGGCAACGTTGCCACGGTCATCAGCAACAGCGACGGTCAGTTGCTAAATTTGGCGATCGCTCGTCGCCAACTCCGAAGGCCGTCGCGACTCCCCAACGCACCCATGTGCTCATGGTAGGGGAGTCGCGACGGCCTTCTATGAGCACCCATATAACAGTTGCTCAGCAACAGCGACTCAGGGTGCTATACTCCGAGTGGACTACAGTTCCAGTGTAACACAAGTGTGTTTGCGTAATCCACGATCGCTCGCTTATAGTGGTCTGTTATCATTACTGGTGGGGAAGTTGAACTCCGCTGAATTCGTAGAGCGAAAGGAGTTTTCAGAATGTTTGAGGCATTAGCGTGCATTGGTGCCGAGGTGGTCTAGAGACGGCGAAATAGATGGCTACAAAAGGATTAACACAGAACCAATGTTTGCACTCAACGTAAATTGAAAACCAACCAAGATTGTTCTCTGCATCCTCGATTTCAGCATCTATTTCTTTGAGTCGCTTAGCATTGTTTTCTTTCATTTTCGCAAGTTGAGCAGCATCAACAGGAACCCCGAGCTCAGCGCAGATCAGTTCGTATAACGGTGCCATATCAAATTCTTTAATTGCCTTAAAAACAAGCATGATACAGCGGAACTCATTGGTAAGAAGTATGTACAAAAAGAATTCCAAACAAATGGATGACTTACAGCTTGTAATTGCTCGAGTTTCTGCTTCTTAACATCTCGGTCGAGATCAGGGTGATTAACAAGAAAGCGCAGCTGCGCCAAATCCATGTCCGGATGCTTGGAGATAATCTGAGGGCGAAAAAGAAAATGAAATTAAAGATAGTCGACGAAAGAAAAGGATATAATACCTCCTTGTCGAATCCTCCCTCCTCATCAACCTTCTTGGAGTCCTTTGGTTTCGATGTGTCCGCCATGGTCTAAAAAACGAAATTTAAAAAAAGTATGGGAAACTGCCTCGAAATACCAGTACAGGACTGCCAAGTAAAATAAGACAAAAAAAAACAGCACGGAACAACGAAGGTTAAGGAGTCTGCAGGAAAAACGAAGAAAACAGTACATGACCAGCCTCATCTCGATGATGACAATTGCTCGTCAAACAGGAAGAATCCGTAACTGCGGACTTGAGCGGAACGTTCGTCGCATTTTTTAAAACAAAGTCCTATTCGTTAATATATCGAGATACAGGCCATGCACCGGAGAGTCGATATCGCGCTGATTGGACGCATGCGTTTTACATACCCAACATCATTTCTGGGCTGTTTTGACATGTGAGGCAGCTAAAAAATCACTGTGACTAACAAGCTGGAACGTGCGCGACTTGTCAAAATCAGTTTAGCGCTCCCCACGTAGATAGGAATACACCAATGGTGACTCTTTCCTGAACCGCCTTTATGTACAGTCGTTCCAAAAAATACTTGTCTCCGGCATCCACCGCCCGTCTGCTAAGCCGCGCCGCGCCTCCTATGCATTATCATACAGTCATTCTCAAAACGATGGACTGATTGCGCGACTGCACCATCGCTGCGGAACCTGAACGAGAGATGCGGAGAGAGCATGCTCTAAGTGAGAAGGGCTACTAGGTTCTGCCGCGATTCTGGAGCCGCGACGCTAAGAAACCGCAATCGCAATCTGTCTTTTTGAGAAGGACTATACGTGCTGCGACGTGGCTCAGTCGACGCACAGTGTAGAGGGAGGCAAGTATTTCTTGGAAAGACTATAGCTTCTCCCCTGTGATGTACAGGGTGACAACAAAGTCTTTGGCCATACTTTACAAGACATAAAAATGCCTGTAGGTTAGCCAAGGGAACCAAAATTTAGCATGAGTTTACCCAATGCATGAGCTCCAAAAACCACTAGTAAAATTTTGAGCAAACCTCCAGCCTTTCCTATATACATGGGGCTCAAACCTCTCACGAGCCTCATATCCTAGAGCCCGCACCTCCTCAGGATCAATTCAGCCCTACAATTCTCACAGGATTTTAGCGATAGGTCCCATAATTTTACAGAAGCAAGGTAAAGGACAGCGCTATAAAGCAACTATACAGGTACATCCAAATATGTTGGTATTAGGGAGTATCAGGGGTATCTCCCGTGAATGTGTCATAGTCGCCGAAGTAACCTCACAACCAGTGCCTCATGAATTTTTCTTCAAAAGCAGTCACAAAGTTGCTTCAAAAGGCCCCTTCCATGCATATAATGTGCGGCAGGGAGTTATCAAAAGAGCACAATCACGGATTCCTCCATTGAGACTTTGAGCATTGACATCACCTATGTGTTTTCGCAAAAACTGCAACAGATGAACACTTGGGGGGTTTTGCTCCAAAGAAGGACAACAACAGGAAATACTGCTAGCAATAAAACTGCCTTCACTTGAGATCATTTCGATAAATTATTGTCTTTCAATGTGTTCTCTACCAAAATTTTCTGGCAGGAAATCATGGCAGACCTCATCCGGCGGCCCAGCTGATGGTGCGCCCACCATTTTCAGGACTAAATTCACCCAATCTGTCGACATCTTTGCCGCAGAAATCTGTACTTTCGGTGGAACATAGAAGACATTTTGGGCACTATTTGCAAAATTTTCCATGTCGGTTCTCTTTTGCAGGAGAGGGTTACATCAACCAAACGGTGGAATGTTGCCATTTTGGGAAATTCCTTTTAGAAATTATCTTAGCCAATGTTATAGCTCAGATGACTTAGAAGATGCTCAATTTTCAGTAAATCTGAAGCGCTTCAATAGTTTTTCTGCAAAAAGTGAGCAGAGGATGGGAGAAATCGAACTTTCTACCGCGCCTTGTGGGAAATGAGCAACCGCATCTTCGCACTAGTTTACTTTGTTATGCTGCCATTTTACTCAAAGACTCTGACACTGTGGCGGATGTTGAAGATATGTTGGCAGCAACGTATGCAACAAAACAGAAGCATTGCCACTAATTGTCTGGCGAAGTTCCCAGGAAAAAATTCTGTAGAACTTTTGGCCAAAGACTTTGTTGTCAGCCTGTAGATTCAAAGGAGATTCCGTAAAGTGGTGCGGTTGCGGCAAGCCACACACGAGCTTCTCGTCGGTCCATAGTCAAACGAAGCCTTATTTGGCAGTCCGGAATTTAGTGGAGTTCCTCTGAAAATTATCACCGCAGAAGTTACAGTCGTTCCAAAAAATACTTGTCTCCGGCATCCACCGCTCGTCTGCTAAGCCACGCCGCGCCTCCTATGGCATTATCATACGTGCTGCGACGTGGCTCAGTCGACGCGCAGTGTAGCGGGAGGCAAGTATTTTTTGGAAAGACTATATGTATCGCGTTGCAGTGATCATGTGCAACATAAGATTTTCCGGTATACCATGTTGAGCGAGAGAAGTTTCAGAGGTCTTTTTATTCCCTGTCCCCGATGTCTCGGTTAGCGCTGGCCTAGTGATATAGTAGAAGATTCTCGAAAGTAAATCTTAATGCCCGATTGCTTCTTAAAGCACGAGATGTGCTCTTTCGTAGGTATCGCCAAACTTTTCACCAAATTTGTTTTCGATTATTTTTTTCACTGAAATACGAGACAGCAGCCACACCACTTGCTTTATGGCATTGTCCGAAATCTGATAAAGCGTAACTTCGGTGCTGCAACCGTAGACCGGGGAATTTTAATCACGACATTTGCTCCCAGAATTTACTCAATATTTTAGAGAAGGAAGCGATACGAGATCTCGGTGTAGCCGTACAATTTCTCAATGCTTTCCACATCTACTTCAGAGTTTTGGCAAGGTAGGGCTTGCTTTGCTGTGAGAAGTGGCTTCTCTTCATCGACGACACTGTAGTACTGTGCTGCGATGGGCTCACTCCATAGGTTATCTGAGCTGCTATTGAGCTGGCTCAGTGTGTCTCTTTGAAGCAGACATAGAAAGCATAAAAATCCTCGGGCTAAAAAGAGATTCCTTCTCCCTCCCCTTCACAATTTTTTTTGTAAATTCTGGAACAAATGTCGTGGGAAAATTTCCTGGATTTCTTGCGGTTCACATCATCAAAGTTACACTAAACTACACTTGCAGAGCATTTTGTCAAAGAATATACCCTGCTGCTCCCGACACTGATCGAACTGCAAAACACAGCTTGGAATCTTCTCGTGAAGCAGTGGTGTCCGTTGGAGAGGAGAGCCAACAAGATTGCCACAGTGGGCCAACAAAGTGGCAACCCAAATGATCTACCAACAGTGCCACTGCATGGACGCGAACGGGAAATAAAAATAATTGAAATATTAATTACAATGTTAAATAATCAGCAATTATCCTCCAATATAAATCATTTTAAGAATAATAATAATAAAAATGAGCAGCTGGAAATAAACCATTACAAATACTTTATTCATTTTTATATAGTAATTTCGAAAGTTTGGCGATCCACGAATTATCTTTCAGCGTTTCGCATGAGAGCAATCCAAGGTAGCTGCCAATCAGAACGGTATACGTGATGAAGTACAAAGCCCACGAAGAGAGCCGTTTTCGAGCTCCAGTTTTTGGAGAGCCTGAGGGCGAAGCCAGTGAAGATTACACAGTTTCCGCGTAGTGCACTTCCGTGCTCGTCACACACGAAGCGCAGTTTGTATTCTTTTATCGGGTCGATGATGGACGCTCACGACGAGTTCGAATTCCTCAGAAACTGCTCCCCAGTGAGAGTAGTATTTAGGTTAGCGCCTCGGCCCCACCCTCGTCCACAGGTTCACCAAGAATTGGGCCCCAGAAACGGGTTCTCAAGCCAGTTTTGCTTGGAGTCACATACACATAACGTTCTGATCAACAGCTCCGAGAGATTTTTTCGTGTCAAAATCTCAAAAGTGATTCTGACGTGGAACGGTGTCTTTGAAGAAGCAGGACAACAACGAGAAACTCTACGCTTTCCACTACGTACATTGCACGCTAACTGTTCCACCTTTTCTATGAGAAGTCCTACCCGAAGCTATCGAGAATTTCATGGACTGTGATCACCTACCTTCATTACTCTAACGGTCTGCCACACTCTGACCGTCACCTCGTTCTATCATATTATTCAGATTCTTCCTCAACGAGAAAGGGCTCGTGGATCTGGACCATTTTTGAACAACAATGCTTTTGTGTGTTCAGGCGCAGCTTGCACAACTTTAGCGAAAAACAGTAGATATTCTACCCGAGCGCTGGCCGAATGTCCTAATCTCCAAATGTGTGTGCTCAGCCTACTGAAGGAAACTCCCACGGAAGTTGGAGAAAAAATTGTAGTTAGATGACGTTTCTTCCATTGCTTTCTTCTCAATATCATGAGTGATAGTCGTTGCTTTTCTTCTCCATTCCAACTGGAGCTGCTCACGAATCGAATTTGGTTTGCACATGCATCATAAGACCAAACTATGGGAGTTCAGCTGTTGTTTCATGCCAGCCCTTCTGGTGCTCAGTGTCGATATCAATATCTGGCACTACCACTCCTTTACTTGAGTGTAACTAACAGATTTTCTTCGCGAAAAAAAAATCCGCATCGTCACAAATCTTCAGCAACTTCTCTTATGTGACTACGCTCTTGGTTCATGCTGATTTGCGTGTATTCCTTTGTCACTTCCCCATTTTGATAATAGAATTTTTTCGCCTTATCTCAGCACCTGAAATGAGCAATCAGAGAAAGAAGGAAGGTCGGCCACTCCTTATCACGGCTCAATATCGAACTTGTATCAAACTAATCAATCCAAGGATTCGGACATATATTGGTCTTTCCGGTTATATTCTGCTTTTTAGAATAAAAGTTTTTTGAAGTCTCTCAAAAAGTCCCTCTAATAAATCTACTTTTCTTCTTGTACTCCCAAACTAAGTAAATTCGTGTTTTCTTGAATGGTACTTGCTTTGGTGTGGCTCTGTCCTATTGTCACAGCATTCTACAGCATTCTATGCTTACTGACATGGTAGGTTACTACTTCCGGTATGTGCACTGAGGCATGTACGAATGAATGAGCGTTTTTCAGTTTCTCATTGTCTGCCTATTACCATGGAATGCCTTCAAGTCTTCCATTTCTGAGGTAAGAATTGGTGTTTTGTACTCAAACATAATGAGCTAAAGCTGCTTGTCTTTCGAAGAGTTTGCTTGAAGGATGAAATGGAGCATATCGAGAAGTTTTCTACACCATCCTTTTGAAAAGTCTCTTTTTTTGGCCGTGTACTATGGATGAGCAATTCGCCGCTGCGAAAAATAAGTAGATAGTAGATAGCAGCAGGGAAGGGGTGGCCCTCTCTGCGTCCGAGAATGGGTCTCCCAGTTTTCGGAATTAGTTTACAAAATTAATAAAAAAATTTGTATTAGTATGTTTTATTGTTCATTTTCATTATTATTTTTTTTTGAATAATTTTCATTAAATATTTGTTATTTTTATTTTTTAAATTATTTTTCATTGAATATTATTGATTAAAATTTTTATTAACTTAATTTCCTGTCTGGG
>JARK01001341.1:1230398-1243097 GCA_000688135.1 Ancylostoma ceylanicum | reverse complement strand
CCCCCCTCTCCCGAAAATGGGTCGCCAAATTTTCGGAAATACTTTACAATAAAAATAAAAGCCTTGTATGAATTCATTCCTGTTGGCTTGTTTTTACCATTATTTTTTAAGCAATTTATATTATTTACTTAAAATTATAATTAATGTTCTTATTAATTTTGTTTTCCATCCGGGTCCTCAAAACGGCGGAGACCACGCCTCCCCCTCTCCCGCCCACTTTCTGCGTCCGCCACTGGTGGATAGATACATTTGTTGAAATTATTATTATTTATCAGCGTGCTCGGTGACTGGAGTGCTGTGCGACAAAAATATCCCGTATCGTTTCAAGTCAATGGTGTATCGAGCAGTCGTTCGATCCGTGGCACTGTATGGTGCAGAGTGCTGGGGAGCCACCAAGGAAGTAGACCGATTGCTTACAAACTTCGTGAAACTCGCCTTAGGCTCGAACAAGACTCGACGGCGAGCAGCGTTAGGGCGCGTCGGCTTCCACGCGCTGCATGCGAATCGATCGCCGCGGCCTCGTCCGGCTTCCTGGGCTAGGATTCATGAACGCATAACCAAGCAAACCCAGGCTAGCAATCCAACTTTCGCGTCCTGGGTCTCCCGTCGCTGCGTAGTCTGTGCAGGACCATTCACGCTAACCATCGTTGGTTTGCGTGGTTAACGTTTCATGAATCCCAGCCCTGGGGCGGCGAGCGGCGGCCGCCGCTACCACAAATTAGGGCGACCATACCTTGCGCATTGCAGCGTCGACCGGCTGCGCGGCGCGTCGACGCGCGTCGCCGCCCTAGGAAGCCGAACCGGGCCGGCTTCTTCGAGCGTCGAAGGGCGTCGTCAGGAGAATGTTTGTGTGATTGAGGAGGAACGCTATTTATTTCTCACTCGTATGAGTAGCGATGAAAAATGACATACGAATATCGATGAATAGATGCTAATACCTTCAAAAATCGTCATTTTCAAACAAGTAGACACCGAAATAGAAAACTACTAATGAAATCGCATCATGAAGGACAAAAAGAAAGAGGACCGAAGCAAATGTTAGCATCAGTCATTAGTGTACCAGTGTTCCAATACATCTGTACTGACATTTGACCTCGGAGATTATTTACGGGCATATCTCGCACTTATTCCGGCAAAGGACTACCACTTGGGGCAAATCCTTGGGGCAATCATGTGACCGGTGATCTATGCGCTGGGCTCACGTTTATATTGCATTGTTTCTTCTCTCTTCTGCCACTCATTATATGTAATAAAACCTAGCCCATGACCCTCCACTTTTTTAAACCCGCTAAATACTTTCAAAAACATCAAAATTAATTTAAAAACTCGAAACACGCTTTGTGTCTCTGTGGAAATGTTTCCATGTATCTTCTCAGTTGATTTGAGCATTTCGTACGACTTTCGCGCTTCTTTCAGTGATAAATGCTAGTTTTCAAGTTTGAGACATATTGCGTTGATGGCATCCGCTCGACGCTGCCTGCCGCCCAAGGAAGCCGAGGGGTCGGCCAACGCTGGCGTCTCCCATACCTTCGCCGTCGACTCTGGTTCGAGCCTTAGATATTGCGGCCACGATCTGGGCGCCAACGAAGTCACCATCTGCAAAGTAGGCTTTGATCTCAGAGTACCAGGAAAGCGACCAAAAGGACGGCCGAAGCAGCGGTGCCTAGACACAGTGCATGCCGACCTGAAGCATGTGGGCGTCCACTCAGACCAGACACCCGATAGAGCAAAATGGCGTCAAAAGAAAAAAAGCGGATCCCTCCAACGAACGGAACAAACGCTGAAGAAGAAGAACTTTTTCCGTATCCGTATTCTCTCTCCATTCTATTAGGTTCGCGCAAAATTATGAGCGTTTTCGAGCTTCCTCTTCCGAAAACCATAACTCGCTTCGAGATCAGTTTTTTAGCCAAGCTAAGAAAATCCACAAATCTTTAGCAAAGTGTTCGAACGGGACCTTCTGGTACCGACGAACTGTGATGATATTCCGAGCAGTTCCTGCGGCGATGTCGCCATGTTTTAGGTCGTAATTTCAATTCAGCAAATTTGCTGTTCTGGCATATTTCGTTCCACCACAAAGAATTGGACTGTAATATATATTTTGTTTATAGCAGATAACAAGTCTGGAAAGGCAATGATGTTTGCTATAAAAAACTATAAAGCACTCACAACGGTGATGAAATAAGCCGGATGTTTACTGCACAGAAGATGAAGTGACGGAAAACGCGCACAGTCTATGTACAGTCAATCCAACCGGCAGTCGGTACTGGTTGAAGGACCATGAACTGAAACGCGGTCAATTTTATTTTCAAAATCAAGTATGCTTTATAGTGCACAACCGCACGGCCAACTGCGGTCTGTGAATGTATCAATACCGACTCTTTTCTGAACCGCCCATAATATTTGTGTCTTAGTCAACCAGTTCCTAATTTCCGCTTATATACGTCAGCGAGCCCTTATCACTTGAACTACCTCAATCTCAGGAAATCTAAAAACCGTGTTTTGCATGGGTATGCATGGGTTTTGCATGACTATGAGAAAGTCGTGGGTTTTTCGCGGGGTTTGCATGGGATTTGCATCGGATTTGGAGACGCATGGGTTCTGAATGGGTATGTATGGGATTTGCACCGATTTAAGCAATGCTGAAGATTATTGATTAAAAAACCGGGTTTTGCACGGGATTAAACCGGGATTTGCATAGGTGTGCATGGGTTCTACATCGATTTGTAAATAAGCGCTTATTTTTTTTTATTAATTACTGCCGTCGTACCTTGACATTCAAGGTGATTTATGTCTGTAAAAAATTTACTAATTGGTATACACATAGTTATGCCAAGAATTTGTAGGTTTCTCTGAAATACAAAAATATTGCATATTGAAATGAGGGGCATTCACCATCTTGATGCACGAAATACCTCAATCGGACTTCCAGCAGGAGGAAGCTCAGCCAAAAACTGACGGGAACCGAGTCGCTGGACGTGGCAGACGGTAAGGGTGTGCCGAACATCCTCCACAGCATGCGGCAGAGCAGAATTTTTGCTCCAAACCCATGGGGGTGCTGCCCCGCATCTTCACACAAGCAAGGCTAGATGAGACCACAATCCATGCAAAACCCATGCAGAACCCATGCAAAACCCGGTTCTCAAACCGTGTTTTGCATGGGATTTGCATGTGTGCATGACTTATTCGTGGGATTTGCATCTTTCAATCCGATGCAAAACACGGTTTTATCCCATGCAAAACACGGTTTCTAGATTTCCTGAGATGGAGAGCTAAACATAAATCATTTTGAGAGATCATTTGCACTGAATTGGATGCATCCAGTTTTCATAGCCACGAGGGCTAAAGAAATGTCTATAATTCACTGAGATGGGAAAACGCTACCGCTAAAGGGTATGAGAGCTCTTCAAGACAGCGATGACTTCTCATGGGAGATAGTGGTGGACGCAGAGGGGGCCACCCCTTCCCTCCCTATCAAGGATGGGTCACCGATTCTTCAAATCTGTTTACAGAATAAATAAAAACTTTGTGCCTGTTTATGTTCATTAATTCATTTGTTTATTTCGTCAACACGATGCTAACATATATTCTGCAGAGAACGAGGTGAAATAGCAACAACTATTGACTTAAGTAAAAGGGCGGTTATCCACTTAGAATGCGTTGCGCGAAGAAGCTACCCAGTGTAAGGTCCAGCGAGCCTGGGTGCAGAGGCTAGCTGAAAAGACCCCGAGGAGATATTTGTGGAAGCACACTGGAATTCTAACGGAAAACACGAGCCGGGAAGCGATTAACCAGGAGTAACCAGATGAATAGTAGGAACATTGTTAGGAGCTCAAAATAAACACCACGAGAAACAAAAAAAAAAGCTGAATAAGCAAAAAATAGTAGACAGAGAAGGACTAAATTCAATGTGCGGAAAGGAACAATCAAACTTAAAATGGTGAGAAACTCAATGCTGGAAACCGTCGGGTGGGGAGTCGATACGCCACGTTGAACTGAAATCACTTCAGAAAGTTTTCATAGGGAAAGAATGAATGAAGATTCTATTGACCCCCCCCCCCCCCTGCTCAAGTAAAGCCTCAAGTTTAGAGTTGAATGACTCTGGAGACGAGGAGAGCACGATCGTGGCTGGCAAGCTATTCCACATTGGAACCGTACGAAGAGCAAAAGATTCGCGATACTGCTGCGTTGGAGCTTTTTCCATGACAAGTCTGTGTGGATGACCTCTTGTTTTGCCGTTAAAGTTTGAAATAGAAAATAACGTGCTCAAATCAATGTCTATATCCTGTGAAGTCATCTTGAAGACTAGATTTCGATCATAGACGACTCGTCTGACCTGTAAGGAGGTGTTATTGAGTCGGTGAAGCCTATCGTAATAGCTTAGATCAGAGATCCCATTCCTTATGAATATTCTGTAAGTAAATTTATTCTGAACATCTTCTATTAGGTCATTATGAGCTTGTGTTGAAGGGGACCACAAAAGAGTGCAGTACTCTAGTAGGGGTTCTTTGGTTACATATCCAGGTGGTCGTCTGATACGGCTTGACCGAGAACATCTAATGGATAGTACAGGACTTTCCAGCCTGGTATCTTCCTCTGGTGAATGTGCGCTAGGAACGCAGCAGGAACGGCGTAATGCTTCGATTAGAAACGCTAGCAGCAACTGTTCCCAGTTGCTGCCATTCTCCCCTCCATTGCTGCTACAAGGAGCAGCAATGAAGGGTAGAATGGGAGCAATGGAGGGGAAGATGGCAGCAACTGGGAAGCGTTGCTGCTAGCGTTTCTACCCGAAGCATTACGCCATTCGGGCTGCGTTCGTGCTGCACAGTTATCAGAGCAGAAGATTATACCCAAAATTCTCAGGATGAGGTGGATTAAGCGTCCTGCTTGAAGAAGATATTGATCTTTAAGTACAATTCCCAACCAAGTTTTTTTTCCATATCAAAGGCTGGATTTTAAACATAAGTTGTACCCATCAGAGTACATTTCTCTTATTGTAGGCTCCAACGCTCGACTCGTCAAACTTTGTGCAAGACACATATGAGAAGTTCATTTTTGTGTTGGTTGAGTTTTTCGAGGTTAGCGCTGCTGCTTCAGTGCGAACCCTGTGCCGACCACACTCAGCAGCACCTCACACCTACAAGGACTCGTATCCAGTCACAGGATCACTTGAATCAGGAAAACTTCGAGCTTGCCCAGAAGTTCAAGGATGTGCCTGACCCTCCTACCCTTGCTCACTGGATGAACATTTTCATCCAACAGATGGACAGAATCAATTCCCTACAGTTCACTTGTTGGGAGTGATTCAAAGCAGTTGAAAACACAATAAAGCACACGCCAATAGGCATGTGGTTTTCCGGACGTTGCCTTTCAATGGCGCTTTCAATTCCTCCGAATGCAACTCAAATTGGGTTTTCAAACACGGTGTATATCGAAGCATATTATCTTCGCAAGAGAACTTATCGAAGCATGATGTCACAGCTTCAAGAATGACAACGTCCTCCACATTCCCACTGCATATTCGCTTATGAGCTTCAGTTTCTTTTGCGCTGGTAACAAACCTAAATAGTGCGCACTGCTGCAAATGGGCTTCTATCGGTGCAGGTTCCTTGCCCATGGTTGCAAGATTCAAGACAGATGGTCACTCATTCAGTAGCGCATATATAGTCCTTCCTCGGGATCCAGATTAGGTCAACAATAAATCTTCTAATAACAAGTTACGAGATGGTAAGCATATAGGGACAGAACTTATGGATCAACCTAGTAGTATTTTCGTCATTTTCCCAAAAAGAGGGTTCCCGGCAGACTTCTGGATGCTTTTTTCCCCACGCCTCTCTTCCACCTACTTTCTGCGTCCACCAGTGGTGGAAAGATGTACATTCGTCCCCCGAAAGGTTCACTAAACCCATCCACACTGCTACTTGTGTTCGATGTGAGGTATGTAAGCGAAGCGCACGTCGCTAGGTCTGGAGGGCCTAGCCGTACGGCCAGACCCCTATTGATGTTGAAATTCAAAATTTGATAGGAAATCGCCTCGCTCTAACAGTGTATGAAATAATGAATCGGGATGGTGCAACAAAAACGAGTACGAAGAATGAGAAAAGCGGGAAGAATTGCAGTTAGCTTAACACTTTTTTAGTTTTCTTCGCAGACTCACTTAGCACTTTCCAGTGAAATTGCTAATAAACCTCCCGCAAATGGTTTCTACTGCATGATGACGAATCACATTGCGGTTTTAGGTAGGATCATTTGTTTCTTCGAGAAAGACCCAAAGTAGTGTCAGTCTTCATCACTGAAGTTTCAGCTGCAATTTGGATGTACCTGAAGCACCGTGAAATTGTGTCATATTTCTCTTGCAATAGCCACCAAAGCTTTCATAAACGAGCAAGCTTTTTAAATCTTTGCATTGGATTACTTGGTGTCTTCTGTCTACAAATCAGCGTAAATTTCGCGGTGAGATCATGCTTCAGATTCGCTATTTTAAGCATCACATCGATTCCGTCTTTGATAAATTGAAACAAAACGTGTTGTAATACTTTTCCCAAGACACATTTACCAGCGAGTAGCTGTTGAATTGGACTACATTTGGTTTTACATGGTGGAATCCGGTATGATCCATTGCTCTATTGCTTCTTTCTCTTCATACATGTTTTAGAGGAGATATCATTCATATATTCCAATTTCGTCGAATATGGTTTTGATGGTGTGCTCTTTAATATATGTATGGGTGCACACACTTCTTTCTACATTCATAGTTGACGCCAATTTAGCACGGCTAAAACTCTTCATGGTTAGATCAGTACTTGCAGCAATCATTTCCTCTTGCTATGGCAGCAGTGAGTTCTTCATTTGCAACATAATTTTTTATAATAGATGAGCGTTCACGAGATTTCGATCTTGTTCATATAAACAGTGAAGAGTTTTCACCGATTGTTTTTCAGTACTCAAAGTCTTTGCGATTAGAGACATTAGCTTCTACACTACTTCTTCGCCTCTGGTGAGTGTGATTTCATAGCTTTTTGCTTCATTAGCTAAGTAACTCATGATTCTCCTTGAAGTTTTATTTGAAAAAAAAAACATGGAAATATAAGAGGTGAATAGTCAAGTCTATCCTTCTCAGGATTCGAAGTGTAGATGTTCTTTCCCCCATGTCGTCGTCAATATGGAGTTTTAATTTTAATTTTTTTTTGTTTTAAAGGAACACACAGTTTCAATTTCGCACATTCAAGACATCGTTGTCAAAACCTTTTTGTTTCCGGGCAGAGATGGGAAAAATAGGAGAGGTTGATAGCGTATGATTTCTGTTGCACGTTTCACGCTTCGTACTCAACGCCAAATAATATCTCAAGAGAGAAAATGTGGCTGTACCGAAGTAAACGATAATGTGCGAAAATGGATATTATTAGGTCGTCAAGTATGAAATGTCTGATTTCGAATGGGACAGTTTCGAGTAATGTTTCTCGAACAAGATAAGGTACGAGCAATCCAAATATGCCCCTATGCTACCGGCACAGCCTTGCCATCTTAGCAGTAGCATGGTTGCGCCAGCAGCTCGGAAGCCTGGGAAGCAAGAGGCGATAAGTTGGCGAAGGACATTTCCAACATTATGTTGAAAGTGGAACATTTTCTCTACCAAGACGTGGACTTATACGTTGGAGAAGTTGTGGTCAAGTACATCAAGGTTTGGCCAATGCAAAGAATGGCAGGTGGATTTCCCTTTTTGTTTCCCTGACTTACGCAGAGCGTCTTTGCAAAAGATGGCCAAGAAATGGCACCAATGTTTGGGGATCAAACTGCGGAAAATTCATTCATCGTGTCACTTTACCTTGTCATATTGACTTGAACACCTAAATTATATGGGGTTACGAGCACCAAACCTTGCTGCATATATAGGCATAGTTTGACTCCTATCCGTTTAAGCCACAGCTTCCAACTCATCGTAATCCAGGTTCATCACAACGCTCACTTTGCAGGTTTATATCACCAGGAAGAAATTTCTCACAACATCGATGTCCCGTTCCTTTATTAACCACTCCCTCCCCAAACATTTCTACGGTATTTCGAGTTGTCCTTGCTTTACAGGCTCCGCGATGGAACCCATATTCCGAAATGATGCAATTTTTTTGTCTTTGAGTAGTTTCACAAAAATTCCTCCCAGACAAAAATTTTAAAGTTGATCAAAAATCAAATAGCTGGTTTTGAGAGAGGGAGAATGTACCTTCATAGTGAAAAGAAGGATGAGAAGGGACCTGAGGAAACCCCGAAGATACCAGCTGTCAAACTGACCTCTCAAAAAATCAGACATTACATACTTGACGACCTAATACTTACAATATGTGCCTGAAGGGGCGCGTGTGGCGCAGTGGTACGAGGCTCGCTGCTCACGCACACGGTCGATGATTCGATCGCGCCCGTGGCCAACCAAGCCATCCATCCCTCCGCGGTCGGTAAATTGGTACCAGAGGAGTCTGGGAGGATGAAGCACTGACGTGGTTCATCGGATGTTCCCTGCAAGTCACTGCATAGGGCAAATACGCATTCACCGCCTCTATCGATGCGCAGATAAAGTCGAATGCGTGGCGTATCCCACATGACGGGATTGACCAACGTTGACCACTTTATCTCTTATCCTTATGCATGTGAATGCACGAGTAAAGTGGCCAGATTCCAAAGTCTAGGAGCTTTACAATGCCTCAAAATCTGTGAACAGTCCCTTTGAGCCTAGGTGGAGAAATTCCATGAAACTCAACATCATCAAGTTTTGTGCCACAATCACTAGCAATCTGCCAAATTCGAAATTAGCTTTCAGGGCTTGCAAATATCGAAAAATTACCACTAATTGCAAGACTTTTTATTATCTTATTCCTGTCCGGCGATAGAATAGATGAAAAACGTATGGAAGCTCATTCTATGATACAGTTACAATTTACATTTTTCAATTACAACTTGATTGAAAAAAGACAATATGTTCGCTCAATGTTCTTTCCTTTGGCGCGGATCATAGTCCTCAGTTGCTCTGTCACACCTACGCGACGTTCACCCAACTATAGTCTTGAAGGACTATAAGCTATTCAGCATTGAGAAAATCTACAATCTTCGGAAGCTCTAAAGTGAATACATGGGAGAAGTCGAGGGGAAGCCGATGCAGCCAATCAGATTTTCTTTGGGAATACCCGTGTATAATTTTCGGGATTTTTGCCAAGGTTTCGCTGACAGGGAGAACACCACTTATCTTCGTGGAAATGGACGTGAGATCCGGCAAGAACATTCATCAGGATATTTCGAAGAATCAATTGCTTTTATGCGCTGATGAAAACTGTCACTGGATTCATCAAATGGATCGAGAGCCTGCTCGTCTGAAGCAAAACCACCCAATATTGGTGCCTTATGCGCTTCACACGTCGAACAAGTATTTTCATGCTGGAAAACTAAGTCGCACTCTTAGCAAGCCTTCGCAAAGAAAAAGAATCCTCCCATCCACTGGCCATCAATTTCGAAATTCTCGGCCGAGTTATTCATAACTTTTGGGTTTCTCAACGGTCCTCCGAATCTTAAAGTACATCCTTGCACTCAGCGGCTCGCGTTATCGGCTGATATGAGTATCGTAAACGCGATCCCTTTGGTCACACACTGCCTTTATGTCAAATGGTAGCCTAAATGACGTAGGTACAGTCGTTCCAAAAAATACTTGCCTCCGGCATCCACCGCCCGTCTGCTGAGTCGCGCCGCGCCTCCTATGCATTATCATACGTGCTGCGACGTGGCTCAGTCGACGCGCAGTGTAGCGGGAGGCAAGTATTTTTTGGAAAGACTTAATGTTCTTGGGTAGAGGGCTTAGTTTAATTTGCGGACGCTTTCCTTTTTTAATAAATAGTCTCTTTTACCTTTGTATTAGGTTGGTGCGAACGCGCGTTATTTTTGCATCAACCTAGTAATTTGCTAACTTTTCATACAGACTTGTTTTTGCAGGATCACGCCACCGCTGGAGCTGTGTATGAGTGGATTGCTTACTTTTCGATGTGTTTCTTTCTACTCACTGATGCATACGAGTTCCGCGGAATTACTTACCGGGCTCCAAAACTTGTCATACCAGGAGCACCCTTATACAACGCTGAACGGCTAACACCAACGACGGAAACTAGAGAGTTGACTCCAGCTATGTCTCCGTTTACGGTGCCGTTGATACGATAAAAGTATTTGGGTTAGAAAAACCGATGAAGAGATAAGGGCTCATCGGTATTGTGGTCTCTGACACTTTCGACAGGTAATTCGTCATGAAACTCAGGGCAAGTCGAGGCTGCCTACCAGAGTCGTGCATTAGAAGATATCCAAATTTCGTCAATCCGTTAATTCGTTACGTTAGGCCGAAAATGGCCATTATGCATTAATGCGTTAATCCGTTAAAGCACCCACGGAAATTTTTGCATTGGAGATTTCGCCGAATTTCGAGGTTTTCAGGAACGATGAACTCATAGGCAGTGATGAAGCAGCGTGAGACACGCCGGAAGACGAGAAATGAAGGCGCTGTTTCCCATGCGTCCACAGCGCGGACGAGTTTTCCGCCGAGGGTATACGCGTGTGTCGTCACGAATTCTTGTGGATGGTGCGCATTCCATACCCTACACTGTACAATATTCCTTATACAACATGATACGTTAGGCTAGACTACTCGTAACATGCCAAATCAATAGCGTTAACTGGCGTGGCGGACAGCAAATGGCCACGCTCTGCTTTGTGTCCACGGCAGTATCTCCACAGATAGGCTGCTTTTTTCTGTGTTCAAGTTAGCATTGTGATTGTCTGGCAGCCGACCACACGGAGAACGACTCACCTCGAAAGTGAGGATTTTCGTGGGTGCTGCCTTTAATTGATTAGAAGCAGGATTTGTGGATACTTAGTTTTCATCAGTTGTAGTAAACTGTAGAGTTCTGTAACTAACACTGAAGTCAAGTAAGCTGCAAATTCAGCAAAAAATCGGAGCTTGTGGTAGCACTTTTAAGTTCTGGCTTTGCGTACGCAAATAAGAAAATGAAAACTTCTAAAAATGATACATATTTTTCCCTGTATCGCGGACAAGATAAGCTTAGCCATACAGCACTCAGACGACCGGACAAAAAGACAAATAGTATGTTGGATTTTTATCGTGCGATGAATTTCTTCGCCTCACAGTGTTCACCACGAAATCCTTGGCTGTAGTAACAGATAAGAGCTCTGAAGACCATAAAAGAGTGAGAGACTCAAAAGAACTCCCAAACGTGAAGCTTATAATACTGAGGGCAGGGCACTTACGCTTACTCTTACTCCTATTGTTGAAATATTAGGGTTCTAAGAGTACCCAAAAAAAAGGTTTTCCGCGTTTCCTACAGTGAAGTTAGATTGTAGATCTGATACAATCAAGATGGTTGTCGAGAAAAAAACGCTCGCAGTCAGCGGAAGTTGTTGGTGAAGGAAATTCTTTGTATGCCAACATTCTCATGAGACTTCGTTAGAAAGGATTCTGTGGTGTTGACGTTGATCCTCCATCGCTCAAAAGAGTCAGCAGAGAAGGACGGATCTGTGCAATGTACTCATCCTTTCTCTATATAGTTCCAGATTCACTGAAGTTGTGTCCAAAGGCTGCGAAAACAAAAAAGCGGGTTCTCGCAACCTTCCTGTGAGAACCCTCACGAATAGAGCTTGGCTGAGGCTGCCGAAGTTAACTGATATTTTCGACCTGCTTTGCTAGAATTTTCCTTTGATTAGCCATAAAGTACGCGTCTTTGCATCGAGGATCGAGGATTGTCGTCATAACTGGTCCTTCACTACTCTCATAATCGTGTATCCGGAAGATCAATAATGAGCATACTGCATTCTTCACATGGATAAGGGGAAAAACGAAAGAGGGCATTACGCACAAGTACGAGTTTAATCCGCATATCCATTGCAAGAAGGAAAGGAGGCCAACCATATATACATAGACGCTCATGAGAGCACTTTGCCTTGCCGGTGCCTTAGACAGATCACTCAATCGGCGTGGATATACACTGAGCGTCAATGGCGGTGACCCGTCTGCGGCCTCGAAAAGTACGCGGCGCGACCGCACCGCTCACGCTAAAATCGTCGCCGCAGTGGTGTATGTGGGTTTTCTTGGTAGTTGTTCATCACATTTGATGATAACTAATAAGAAAACTAACTGACTATCGAGAAAACCCCATAATTTGATGTCCCGGAGAGGATTCTCGCTCGAGCGGCGCGGTCGCGCCACGTTTTTCCGAGGCCGCAGACGGGTCACCGCCATTGACGCCCACTGTAGGTAGGGAAGATACAGAGATAACACGAGGCGGTCGTGTAGGTGGAAGTGAGAAGTAAAACATTACGCATTTCAGTTAGTGCTTGGGCCATCAACGAAATGGATTTAACGGATTCTTAGAGGTTTTCGCCGATTGTCAATCGTTACGTTAGACCAGAAGCGGCCTTTACGCGTTAATGCGTTCTGCGGCCTGACCGATGTTTTTTTTTCTGTTACCTGCCAGACATAATATTTGGTTGGTGCAGAAGTTTTGTCGTTTTTTTTTTCAAAACTGCAATTCTCCCAGATGTAGAGACCCACGTCTCTACTCGTGATCTATTTTGTCCACTTTGTTCCATGTTATCATGACTTATAATAAAGCGCTTACTCCGTGTATGTGTGAGTGTGTGTGTCTGAAACGAAATTCAGGGGGG
>JARK01001341.1:1213804-1229678 GCA_000688135.1 Ancylostoma ceylanicum | reverse complement strand
TCGGCGTCCACAAGTGGGTAAACGCCTGCGAACGGGTCGACAGATGGAGATGCAGTGACTATTACACCACCCATTCCATTCTGCCCACATCACCTCCCCTCCTGCGTGTTCTACCCTCATTTGTGTCCGAACACACTGCTCCGTCCTCTTTTATATGCTCATGCTGATTGTTATCAATGGATCACTCACAGCAAACAAAGAATGATAAACCATTTCCCGTGTTCATTCCAGGTTGAGTCGGTCACATATAGCTACAATTAGTTCTTTCACTGGAGAGAACGCCGGGGAACGGGTCCAACGGTGGGATAAAGGTGCGCAGTCGTCCAAATGTGGGGAAACACCTGGAGACGGTTTGACCGGTGGGTTAAGAGTGCGCCGGTGTCGAAAAGTGAGGCCGGCGCCCAGAAGTGAGAAAACGCCGGGAGACGGGTCCAACGGTGGGATAAAGGTGCGCCGGCGTCGAAATGTGGGGAAACGTCTGCGAACGGGTCGACAGATGGAGAAGATGTGAGCCGGTGCAAAGTAGCGCGAAAACGCTTTTAATTAGGTCGTCGTTTATTCTAATTGTCCTCTGACGCCTAAATTTAAAGAGGAAGCACCAAGGGCCCGTCTTCATTATCCCACCTATATCATTCCTCATTACGCCTCCTCCATCATGTTCTACCCTCATTTGGGTCTGAACACACCGCTCCGTCCTCTTTTATATGTCCATGCTGATTGTTATCAATGGATCACTCACAGCAAACAAAGAATGATAAACCATTACCCGTGTTCATTCCAGGTTGAATCGGTTGCATATAGTTACGATTAGCTATTTCATCCAAGAGAATGATTAAATTGCTCTGTGAGACGCAAGCAGTTCTCTTTAATCAGTCCATTTTTTATGGGGAGGCATATAGGGAAAACGGAGCGAAATCTGCATGCCCATTATTCTTCTAGGATGGATGCGAGGTAGAGTCATGCGAGCGAAGCGAGCATAAAGAGAAGTCTGGAAGTCCGGCGTCAGCCGGACGGCCAGACTGGTGACTCATATTGCAGCTTAGTTTCGTTATCAGCTAGCTGATCAATGCTAGGAATATGAAACATAGCTTTATCAAATGACGATCAGCAACGAGCTCAACTCCGCCCTCACCTTCAGTGTAAAAGGAGTGAGCTTGATCACATTGTCCTTTTTATCCATTCCTTATGTTTTGTGCTAGTGGCTGACGTTAGAATGAAATTGTCTTTCTCAAGTCGTTCGAGATCAAGTCCCGCGTGGCGATATACTAGATGTTGTGTAGCAGGCACATACGGTAGAGGCTTATAGAGCAAATCGTACACTTCTTTGCTATAGGTTTCGTCGCTGTCCATTGCTTTAAGAAGGACAGGAAACATTTGAAAATTCACAGATGCTTTAAGAAGAGCAGTGGATATTTGAGAATTCACAGACACCGCATCTCCAGCTTTCTGTTTTTCTTGTGATTTTCCTATAAGACCACAAGCAAATTGTTCCAAAATACTTTCCTTTCATTCATCCCACAGACCACTACCAATTTCATTGTCAGCCTCTGGCTTGATGGCTTCTGTTTTAGAGGAACCCAGACAAGCACGCTTTGGAGCATTTTCTGTGATTTTACTGAAATTTTTGCTGGACGACCCAATCCATGCTGCTAATTCGAAGTAGTGCCCTAAACATTACCTATTCGATCCACAAAATCGACGATGCTTCAATAGAAAAATGCGCAAAACTCAAAAAGGGCTATTTTCTGGACTGTGAAAACTGGCTAAAATTCACTTCCGGGGCCTACCTTAAATTTCGTTAACATTGCTGGCAAACGGTTCACCACTCATCATATTCTTGAGGAATTTTCGTTCAATCCATTACAAAAATCCTCTGCCATTCCTTGGATCACTCTCTTAGGCAAAAATAACAAAAAACGCATGTGGTCTCAATAAATTTTTGTTGTGCTCGTCTACCCCAAAACTCCTTAAGAATATGATGAGTATTGAATCGTTTGCTAGCAAAATTATCAAAATCTAAGGTAGGCCCCGGAAACCAATTTTGGCCAGTTTTCGCGGTTCAGAAAGTGGCCCTTTTCGAGTTTTGAGCGTTTTTCTATTGGAGCATTGTTTACTTGTGGACTAAATAGGTAACGCTTAGGGCACTGCGTCGAATTATTGGGTCGTACAGCAAAAAATTCAGAGAAACCAAAGAAAATGCTCCAAAAAGTGCTTGTCCGAGTTTTCCTAAAACAGAAGCCAGAGCCTGGCAATGAAATTGGTATTGGTCTCTGGGGATGAATGAAAGGAAGGTATTTTGGAACAATTTGCTTGTATGTAGTGTTTTTCCACACGTGGCCAGATATTCTAGGGGGTTGGCCCACCGACTCACGGTTACCGAACAGTGAGAATGAACACTTGTTTCACAATAATCTTTATCCAAATAACTTCAACAACTCAGGCCTCTATTGGCCAGGTTCTACTCAACAGATAACACGGGAAAATAACAAGGCTTCAACGGAGCGGTAGAGCTTTTTTTACTTCTCGTAGGCTCCTTTTATAGTACCTGCTTTCCCATGATTTGAATGAACGCGCCAATGCTCCTGTTGTACTATTGGTTTGACACGCCTTTTTCCCCATGGTGGGTTGAACTTTCTCATAGTCGCCTTCTCCTCTCGCCCTCTGCTGCCTCTCCTCTCTCGACTCGTACTCCCTATATGTGCGTTTTGGCAGTGGTGGCTCCCAATGGTCCCTACTACAACTTGGACGGTCTCTGTCCCACATATGGTCTTATAGGAAAATCACACGAAAAGCGGAAAACTAAGGATGCGGTGTCTGTGAATTTTCAAATATTTCCTGCCCTTCTTAAAGCAATGGACAGCGACGAAACTCATAGCAAAGAAGCGCACGATTTGCTCTATAAGCCTCTACCATATATGCCTGCTACACAACATCTAGGAGAATTACAGAGTTATGAAAAAAACCGACTAAACTTTTGCACCAACCAAATATTATATCTGGCAGATCACAGAAAACCATCGGTTAGGCCGCATAACGCATTAACGCGTAAAGACCGCTTCTGGTCTAACGTAACGAATTGACAAGTTGGCGAAAACCCCTAAAAATCCGTTACATCCATTTCGTTAATGGACCTTAACTGAAATGCGTAATTTTTTACTCCTCACTCCTACCTACACGACCGCCTCGTGTTATCTCTATATGGTCCGTAGTCGTAGACCTAGTCCCTGGATGGTGCTTTCCCATCTTTGGTGCTGAAAGCGAAGTCGGACAGTGCGAATGGAAAACAGGCCTGGAAATATGAGTTCCACAAATCTTGTGACGAGCCGTCCCATCTGAAGGCGACCGTAGTACCCTGGCACATTTCATCCGTTTTGGACCTAGAAGTGAAAAGCCACCATATTGCACCCCCTTGGAACGTCAAAGCCGGGGAGCGCAGGGGAGCTAGTTCACTAACTCGTAGAAACGCCGAGAAAGCAAGCAAAATAAGCGTGGCGCCTCTCAATGATGCCTTCGTTCCATCCTGCTGGGCTCATTTGATTATCTGTTTGACATCCTCCGGTGAAGCCCGACCTGTGGCGTGTGCTAGGTCTCTTTCTGGTTGCCATTCGCAGTAGAGCTCGCTGAATTTCCATATCCACTCCAACGACAAGCCCAAAAATGTGACAACGCGGCAAAGTGGTAGCCTAGCCATCTAGCTTGGACAGCGAAGCTTGGACAGCGCCGAGATGAGAACTTTGAAGCGCCCAATAAAGTTTAGGAAAATTTCTTGAGCCTCCTATGGATTACAAACGTTCCCGGTGCTACCGATTGGTCGATACAAGAGTCAATTACAGCCGAAACAGACTCTAAGCCTAGCTGAGAAGTCAAAATTGCCGTTTCTCCAGCTGCTCTCCTCCGATAACTACGGAGGAAATCTTCTTCTTCGTCAGCGTTCTCCCGTTTCATAGCGGGGTCCGCTTCGCTGACTTTTGACGCTATATCGCCTTGTCGGGATGGATCCTAGCCAGCTTGAGATCAGCGTGCAGGTTGTCGAGTCATCGTTGTTTAGGTCTCCCTTTTGGTCGTTTTCCTGATACGTCTAGATCGTAGCCGATCCTACAAACATTATCGCCTTTTGCACGAGGAACCTGACCAAACCATCGCAGACGCGCCTCGTGAAGCTTGTCGGCTATCGCAGCAACTCCAGATCGCTGCTGTATGTCCTGATTGCAAATGCGATCGGGTTGTGTAATGCCACTCATCCGCCGCAGCATTCTCATCTCCATGATGCTGATTTGACGCTCCATTTCCTTGGTCACAGGCCAACACTCGGCACCATAAAGCGCGACAGGGCGTACTACGGTTCGGTAGATCTTTCACTTGAGGCGATCTGGGATGTTCTATAATCAAGGAGGAATTCTGAAAGGAAAACCAACCAGGTGGTCTTGACTATGTTGTAATTTTTTACAAATATATAAATTTTTGTATCTTGCTCCACCCCCTCCAACTTTGGGCGGGTGGGTAGGGCGCTCAAGAGTCGATAAACCGGAATGGCGATGGATACGCGTGATCCTTCGATCACGCCCCTTACCTGGAAATAATTGGGCCCCGCCCACACACCGAAGTAAAAAGTCCACTTGGAGAACCAATAGCAACCGTTCGAAACTGTCACACCACCTCAGATCAAAGAACACGTCTCTCCCCGCGCTATAGCGCGCATAAAATGGGGGTACACTTGTTACTGATTAGCTCGCCAAACGTAATATTTTCACGACCACGCGGTATTAAGCGATTACCTCAAACTTGGGTGATTAAACCTTTATCTTGAAAACAAAGACACGATATAACATAATGAAGTTAAAATAGGTATATAACAAGGTTAAGTGAAAGGTTAAGTGATGGATAAGTGAAATGTCACATAGGTCAAGTGAAAAACCAGGAATAAAAATTACTGAGTCAAGTGAAAGGAGTTAAGTGGAACATGAACAACCCGAGTGCAAAATATTGTGGCTACTTGATACAGAGTCAATAGGACGGTTGAGTGAGTAATATTACTCATTAAGTGAAAATGACCTTTGAAGCGAAATTAGGCTAGGTTAAGCGGAATGTCGGGTTACTTGAGGGAAACGTGATGGTACATCAAAATGTCAAACACCTATAACTCGAATTCGAGTGAAAGACTAGAAAAGGTGATTCTATTAAGATAGGTTAAGTGAAAAGAAAGAGCGAGAGAGAGAGAGAGAGAGAGAGAGAGAGAGAGAGAGAGAGAGAGACCGGCCGTCCCGACCCTTGTACAAGTGATCGATGCCATTCGGAGCTGAATGCTCTTTATATAGCTCGGTTTACTTAAAATGCCGCAGCTCTCAGCGGAGATGGACCGCACTGATAAACCAGATCTGACGAAGACC
The DNA here is from genome assembly GCA_000688135.1 of Ancylostoma ceylanicum. Taxonomy (NCBI): domain Eukaryota; kingdom Metazoa; phylum Nematoda; class Chromadorea; order Rhabditida; family Ancylostomatidae; genus Ancylostoma; species Ancylostoma ceylanicum. The sequence continues at coordinate 1,224,291 of JARK01001341.1, read as the reverse complement.
ATGAAAATAGATTACTGAACAATGAAAGCACGGTAATCATAAAATTAAGTCGACATTGTCGACATTCCCGCCCGCAACTTGCTGCTTCTGTGGTCTAGCAGATCTTTTATTTCGTCGCGCAATCGTTCAATTCGGTCGTACACCAGATGGTGCGAGTCGGGTATATTGCAAACTGCGCGGTGATGGCCATCTTCGTAAGAATCAAGTCTCCGGCGATTGTGCCACGTAACTTGTCGCTATACCAGTAACCCTTTGTGCGGTACTTGCACCGGCCTCTTGCAGAGTCCTTTGGTGGCAAATATCGCGAATCTGTCATCTCCGCGCGGCACTTCCGGACATGAGCCAGAATAGTGACGCAAAATACGCACGTCACTGCTGAGCCTACCCCAGCTGATGTATCCCCCAGATTCCTATATGGGAACGTCCGGAGGACTTGCTGCCATTGTGATACTTGGTCTTTCAAGTATATTATTTCGTCAATGGGGTTCCAGACGTGATGAACTTGCGGGGCGTGTTGTTGTGGTGTCGGTTTGGGCGGCTGGGGAGACTTGCTGCGACTGCTCGAACTGCTTGGAGAACGCTCCTCAGTGAGGGATAGTCCTCCCTCATCACTGTCGGTTACTAGTCGGGGTAATTGTGGTTGGGTAACTTCCTCCACCATTCGCTGCAAGTATGCTTGATCTTCAACCGCGGGTTCCAATTGAGTGACGCTGGGAGTGCGTCGGCTCTTCTTGATAGTTTCTATTTGATCGGGTTCTTCGTCATCGGAATTGTTTCCAGTGGTTTCCGTTTTGTTCTCTTACATCCTGGTTATCGTTCGCTTGAGCGACTTGAGTTCCTCTGCTTGTTCTTGTGTTTGATTTTGTAGTGCGTGTACTTGCGGAAGTGCAGGTACTTCGTCGTGAGCGCATACTTGCAATACTAGTTCTGTTGCTTGTCTGGTCTAGAAATTGTGTTCCATTTCTACCATGCATTTCTCTAACTCCTTGATGGTGGGATCGAGGATTTTTGAACACACATCAACCAGAGAAAGGACGATTCCTGGTTGCACAGCGTCTGGCTTACCATAGTGTAGCCAGTCCTCTTGTCGAAACTTTGATAGATAGTCAGGTTCTACGCGTGCTTCGTACAGGCAGTCCATCATTACATAAAGCGTTGTTAAACGGAGGATACGTTTCTTCATGAGGCTGGCTATTCGGAGTGTCCGGTGGACGAGGAGTAGCTGTTCGCTAACATCTGAGAGGAGGAATGCCTTCTCGTTCTCAGATAGTTCCACTGGACTCGGAGGGTTGTCGCGATGTCTTTTTGCTTGTGAATTGCTTCGAGGACAATTTGAAGATCCCGTTCCCAATTGATGACTTGCGTCAGGAATAGTGAAACGAACTTGAAAAGAATGTGGCGGAGAATGCACCAAAATGAGTGGGTTTTGAAATCTCTGGTGCACGAATGATCTTGGAAAGATCGTGCAACACATGAGTCGGTGACGTGAGGAAAGTACAGCAGAATGAATGGAGTTCGAAATTTCTGGTGTGAAATTTTCGTTGTGAAGAACTTGTACAAAATTCAGATTCCTTGTAGAAATCGAAATAATCCTGTAAAAGGGATTAACCTACCTGAGTCCGTAAAGACGATGCACCATAAAGTGGGGTAAACGAAGTTAAACATAGGTTAAGTGAAAAACCAGGAGTAAAAATTATTGAGGTAAGTGAAAGGAGTTAAGTGAAACATGAACAACTTGGGTGCAAAATATTTGGTTACTTGATACAGAGTCAATAGGACCGTTGAGTGAGTGAATTTACTGATTAAATGAAAATGACCTTTGAAGCGAAATTAGGCTAGGTTAAGCGAAATGTCGGATTACTTGAGGAAAACGTGATGATACATCAAACCGTCAAACACCTGTAACTTGAATTCGAGTGAAAGACTGGAAGAAGTGATTCTACTAAGATGGGTTAAGTGAAAAGAAATCGCGAGAGAGGGACCGGCCGTACCGACCCTTGTACAAGTGATCGATACCATTCGGAGCCGAGTACTCTTTATACAGCTCGGTTTACTTCAAATGCCGCAGCTTCCAGCGGAGATGGAGCGCTCTGATAAACCATATGTTGCTGGGGAAGTGTGGTCGGCGTGTTGTTGTTTGCTGCTTGTCCTGGACATCTGACGAAGACCATGAAAATCGATAGATTAGTGAACTAAAAAAGCACGGAAATTATAAAATTAAGTTGACATTGTCGACAGCGCACTAGGCCCCGCCCGAATTGCTAAATACCAACTATTATAATCATCCGTTACGGAATTCCATGGATCAGATCGAAGTGTTTCGTAACACAAAGAATAATCATAAGAATCAAAATTCAAGACTCCACTTCTGGCGTGTCGCAACATATAGTCTGTAAAAAAAGCTGACAGTAGCCAACTCCGCGGTCCGCCAAATAACTGAAAGCGCTCGGCCAAATATCGGTACGCGGTCAGCCCGCAACCCCCCTCCTGGTACCGCGGTCAGCCCGTTTCATTGTCTGAGTCGTAAAAGAGTGCGGTTTATGTGTGCATGCGGACACATCCCTCGCTACAACATAATCGACGTCTAACCCAACGCAAAGGGGAGAGGGGGTTCCTCGTTGTGGAAGTTGCATATTGTTGAGAAGCGTTGTTTTCTCGACAGTTTTGTGATCTCTTTGTGTGAAATGTACTATAACTGAGCCCGTGGCATTAACTTGGGCCCTTTTTAAATTTAGATACTTTCATTGAGATTTGGCGTTCTTTTCTTATTTCGTTTTTCTTATTATGGACACTCTATTATTCATATTGATCTGGAATAGATTTAGAGAATGGGTTCTTTACCTCCTGCCTTGCTTGCCCGTCTTCAAAAGCGAGGAATTGTAAAATCAGGTGAGATATTGATAAGATCACAATTGATCTGCACTATTCCACTTCTTCTGCCCAAAATCTCAAAGTCAAAAATTTTTCCGAAACTGCCTCTAGTGGGATTATTTGACATACTGGTCCCGAAATTCGTACCTATCATATTCGTTTTGTCATATCCATTTTGTACCATAACTCCGTTTTTACACGGTTACAGTAACAGTACTACAGCAGATCGGGAGAAAATACTCTTTTCGACAGGAAAATGACAATTTCGTGGGGATGGTATTCGTTAATGTTGGTATTCGCAATCAGCACATGAAATAACTCATTTATGTATGCGAAGTTCCGGAAGATTTTGTTTTATACCGTATGCCTACCGTAGCCCTACCAAACTGGGATTACGGTAGAAAATGAGTATGGTGTTCGTGATCAGCTTTTCAAATAAGCTTGCTAAACAAAGTTTCAGGCGAATTTTTGGTTTTGAGATTTTGGGGCAGAAGAAGTGGAATAAAAAGTAATTGTTTGATTGACTCATCAATTATGATGTTGATGATTGTTATGATCAACTTTTCTTATTTATGCATGTTATAGCAAACGAAGAGATCATTGCTGAAAGTTATGATTCTGATGCAAAAGAGAAGAAGGCAAACGAAGCAAACTCTTCGGGCGCTCCTGGGTGCCCTAACAAATATAACCCGTACCACCTCTGCTCCGACTACTGCTATGATCACTGGAGAGAAGGAACGCCAGAAAATCGGTGATTCTTGTCTCTTTTCATTGACTTTTTATGGTATGGCGGTGTATCTTGGGTTTTTGTCGTATCTCTTCTCTGCTTAGTATTTGTTGTCTCGGTCACTGTTTTTAGCTGTTTATGCTTGACGTTTTTGAAGCCTTTCGGAATCATACCTCCGCAAACGACGTAGAATGCTTGCAAAGTTTCCACTTCCTGAGCCATGGGTTGAAGTTTATGATGCAGGGATTGCCAGACACTACTACTGGAATCAAGATACAGATGAGGTTAGCCACAGTCTTTCAGAATTCAGCAACTTTCAGAGTCGTTGTAGGTTTGTTGGGTATCTCCTCGACATCCAATCGCTGTGATTGGTGAAGCAGCTCCACGCGTTGCGAAAGATTTGAAAGAAAGGATGGAAGGCGCGACTATGACTGAAACTCATGTAGGTTCAGACTCCTTAATGGATATGTGTTCAGGCAGCGAATCTTGTGCTACTTTTTAGGAAAAGAGAGTTGACCAGTCCAAGCCTTTGAAGTCAGCCCTTTCGAAGAAAAAGAGGGTGAGTATCATCGACTTTCGTGTAGTTACCTGTTAAATTACTGTGTTTCAATTATTTAGCGCAACTCTGACGATTCTGATGGAAATCGAGGGGAAGACAGCGATGACGATCTTTCCAAGCTAGAGGAAATGAGCGACAGAGACAAACTAAGTGCGTATGAGTTGAATTGTTCTATGGAATTTGCCTTTGCTGATCCGAACGCACATTCTCTTTGCAGCTTCTATTTCCAGTGAATTAATTGGTTAATGAATTATTGATCATGTTGGAATTAGGTAGGACTGCATTAGGTTTAGCGTTGACTATTTGCCCGATTAGGCTCTGTCCTCTATTCAAGAGTAGCCAGCAACAGCTACCTTTTTACAAACGTTATTTGCTCTGTGCGTGGAGTACTATGCGAGTTTCTGTTTTCAAGTATCCTGCAGCACTTTTTCTCTAAACGTGCTTGCACAGCTTTCTCTTTCATTTCCTCTTCTTTGCAGAGCGTGCGAGACGAAAAGGAATTGATCCCATGGACCCCGCAGCCTATGGTGATGTTGCCGTGTAAGTGATTATGCTTTATCTCGTTCTAAAGTATACACTCCTCGTCATTTTAATTGCAACTGTTTTTGCAGAGGGAAATGGTCATCTGGTCTCCACGCTCATGACAAAACTGGTGCAGATGTCACTGCAGGCGGTCCGCTATTCCAGCAGCGTCCTTACCCGGCGCCAGGAGCAGTTTTGAGGCAACAAAAGAAGAAGGGTAGTGATGAGGAGGACTAACGTAGAGTTGAGGTCGTTGATTCCAAGCTTTTCTTGATCCTTATCTTGGCTGTGTTTTGCTCCGGACTTAGACCGTTGTTTATTTTCTTTTTGCTTGTTTGTGAATCAACATGTTACGTCAACGTCCAGCACACTTACAAGGCGAATTGTGTCCTTTTTTTCTTCCAGTGGTCCTACCCAGTTTGGATGCTAGAGTCGACCCCTCCTGGTCGTATCGTCCTTATCTTTTGATTCCCTATTACGCTGTGTCAGCGTTATCAGTACCCAGATTTTTCTGATCAAGTGTACCATATTCTGCTTTTTTAACAGCAATACTGAGATGTCATCTTCCAAACATTCTCTCGCCATAGTGCACTAGAAGAATTGGTGGCACTTTTGTTTTCTGTTTAGTTGAAAAGCTCTGAAGATGGTTTTTTCCGTTTTGTTCAAAGTATTACTCGTTTTTATCCAACGTTAGTGTTTCGATGAGTACCTCCTTTATTTCTATTACATTTTACTATCACAAATTTATTTCGCTGATTAATTTATTGCCTTCACTTTTTTCTTTTGAGATTTATTGTCTCGCTAATAAATCATATTACCAGTTCGATAGAATGTGATGAATTTATTGAAATGATTCTCATTATCATGTTTCAAGAGAACTAGTACACGTTAGATCTGTGTCAGCTGTTGGATAATTCTATTACACCAATGATTATACTCGCACTCGTATTCGGAAGTGAATGACTTTCCAACTCTTATTAGAGTTTGTTCCAGGTATGGTAATCTCAGGGACAGTGCAGTTGTTGGCATCTCGTATTTCTGATGGTCACAATGCGGTCAGCAATCGCTTACGTTCTGTTGACCCTTTATGGCTAATTCTTGGTACAGTTGGTGGGACTGTTGTTTATCTGAAAGTAATCCACCTATACAGGCGTAGCGAAGAGCCGTTATTGAAACGGTCAGTCGCTCTAAAATCACATGTTTCACAGCTATCGCTTTTTTGTTTTTTTTTCTCAAAATTTTATGTTTTACAGTCTCTCCGCTTACGCATTTTCGCAGTTCCGTCGCTTGCCTATGGTGAAGGCGAAGATCGATAAGGAGCTAGCTGGTGCTAAGAAAGAGATACTTGAAGCAATCCATAAAGATGATAGTGATAGGGTATTTATTTCTGGTAAGAGGTGTTATGATTTTTTTCCTGTAGACTGGTTACGCCAATTTTTCTCTTTTAAGAACTACCTAACGCAGCTCTTTCTACGGATTCGGTGCTTGAGCTGGCTAGTAAGTACGACATGTATGGTAAATTTGCTATTGACGAAGGTCGTGTTTCGGGAGCTGTCTACACCGATAGGTCTCCTGAACACATCGATTTATTGACAAAGGTGTTGTTATCCGAGTTGGTCTACTAGCAGAATATTGTTGTACGCTCGAATATTCAGGTTTACAGCAAATACGCCTATTCTAATCCACTCCATCCAGACGTTTTCCCAGGTGCACGTAAAATGGAGGCGGAGACAATTCGCATGGTTTGGTTTTTACTCAGTTCGCGTCCATAACAACTCGCATTGGCTTATTTCCTAGGTTCTCAATCTCTACAATGCTCCACCGGAAAGTTCTGGAAGTCTTACAACCGGCGGTACGGAATCTATTATTATGGCTTGCTTGGCCTATAGAAATAGGTAGTCGATGTTTCATATATGCTTTTAGTCGATTCAATTTTTCTTCTTGCAGGGCATTACAATTAGGGATTGAGAACCCAGTTATTGTTTGCGCAGTTACAGCGCATGCGGCATTTGATAAGGTTAAGTGAACATTTTGGATATTGCGACGAAATATACATCTGTTTGTTGACTATGCAGGCTGCTTTTCTGTGTGGCCTGCGTGTCCGTCACGTTGGTGTCGATGAGAACAACCGAATCGATTTGCGACTTCTAAAGAAAGCTATTGATTCTGATGTGTGCATGGTGAGCGACATTGTTGTCAAGTTTCTTGATATGTTGTATAATAATAATATTATTATTTATAGCTTGTGGCTTCGGCACCAAATTTCCCTTCAGGCTCTGTGGATCCAGTTCCAGAAGTAGCTGAAGTGAGACCGGTCTTTATTCTTCTTTCTCTTTTTTTTTTTGCTGTGATGGTAACCAACTCTTCAGATTGGAAACAAATGCGGGATTCCGGTACACGTTGATGCCTGTCTTGGAGGATTCCTTATACCCTTCATGGCGGATTGTGGGTTCGACATTCCCGTTTTCGATTTCCGAAATCCTGGCGTTACAAGTATCAGTTGTGATACCCACAAAGTACGCCCAAACTTATGTTATTTCCTGTCGTTCATCCACAGATTTTTATATAAAGTTTAGTACGGGTGTACACCGAAGGGAAGTTCCATTGTAATGTATAGATCCAAGGATTTATTGCACTACCAGTATTTCTCTGTACCTGAATGGACTGGAGGCATCTATGCGACGCCGACAATATGCGGTTGGATTGTAAAGTCGTTCCTTCCATACCCTTTCTTTAATTATTATGCATCTTGTTACAGGAAGTCGAGCTGGTGCAAACTCTGCCGTTGCTTGGGCTACGCTTTTGTCGTTCGGTGCAAATGAGTATCGTAAGAGATGTGAAGCTATTGTTTCCCATGCAAGGAAAATAGCGCACGGCATAGAAAAGATTGCCGGATTACAGGTGAGCTCCTGCCCTTGTTGAACTGGGATCGAGGTATTTTCGAAAAAAGGGAGTTAGCAGATTTTTGTCTCCTTTTTAGCTGCATGGTTCCCCAGATGTTTCGGTCGTCGCTTTCAAGAGCTCGTCATTCAATATTTACGCTGTCAGTGATAAAATGAATAAACGAGGATGGAACTTGAATACTCTTCAAAACCCTAACGCGTATGTTCCAGAGATTTTCTTTTCATTAAAACCCTCTCTGTTGTTATTCGCATGAGCTTTCTTCTTCTTTCAAAAAATCAGCAAAAATTAACTCAAGAGCTGCAGTTATTGATAAAACAATTGACTATTCGTAAGATCCGACTGTAAGCAATGACTTGTAATAAACGATCTAATCTCACTGCATTGACTTCTATTTAAAGAGTATTGCTTTTATTCAGAGGTCTTTTCAGTATTCATATATGTCTCACGTACAATCATGCCAGCCAAAAGGTTGTGGATGCCTTCCTAAAAGATCTTTCTGAAGTTGCTGCTGAAGTTGGTGCTAGTGCTGACAAGGGAAACAAGAGTAGTACGGTGAGTATAAGTGGATGTCACCTGATTCATGCCTTGAAACATGAGATGGACTTTCTAGGCAGCACTTTATGGCATGGCTGCTCAAATCCCCGACAAGTCTCTTGTGGATGAAATGACGTACGAATTTCTGGATGCTTGCTACGCCAAACCTCCTCAGCACTGATTTGCTGCCTCAATAGGATTCTCAATGATCGTGTTTTTGTGATACTTCTTATCTCACTTCGTGACTGATGTCAATCTGATGATGCACACTAGTCAACTGCTTTAGTGGAACATTTATAAGCTCATATAAACACATTAATATAGTTGGTTCGTTATTCATATTTCACTTTGAACTTGAATATTGTTATATCTTTACATTCCAGAAAAAGATAATAAATGCTCTTTTATGCTCTCGTGAAGTCAATACAGTCCCTTCGTTCGATTCCTGACGATCACGGAACCCGTGATGTTGACATTATGCATTCTCTATCGTTTTCACTTATTTCCGAGGCCTTGAGGATAAGCGAGAATTAAGTCCAATTGTTGAGGCTACCAGAGCGTAGCCAGCAAATGCAAAGCAGCTACGAACCCGTCCATACTATGTGAGATGAATATGATCCTGTAGAAAAATCCCCGCAACGTTTGCTAGCACTCCACTTCATCATCTCTAGTATGCGTATCAGAGCTCATTGTTATCCCTCGTTATCTTTATGATATCAACCAATGATCCGCTTGCTAGAGATAACGAGGTGGAGGAGGGCAAGCCGAAATCCATATCTATGTCTCATCCTACAGGAATACCATAATGCTCTTAGCTTTTGGGGTTCACAATATATTACTATGAAATGAAACCATCAGAATGAAAGGGGTCGGAAACTTCCACAGTCATTCTAAAAAATCCTTGCGTAATGCTACACGATAATGCATAGGTGGCGCAGCGCGGTTCAGCAGATGGACGGTGTGGGATGAGGCAAGGATTTTTTGGAAAGACTATATGTATGCTTACCGTGTAAGCATTACCTTATCTAACCTAACTGTTAGGAAACCCGCAGCCTCCTGAGAATTCTTGACAACACATATTACAAGAAAAGATCACCTTCATAGGATGCTCTTACGGTTACGTGCAAATCGGAGTTTCATGCTGCTTAAACGATATGTTTCCCCAAAACTAGAGAAGACTCCCGAACCAAAGTTCAGTCAGTCTGCTGCATTCCAGGTAAGCCGTCATAATTCCGACTGACTAGTTCCGATTTCTACTCATACATTAACTTTCAATAATCCAGTCTAATATCATTGAATAGGGACGGAAGCGGGGCGCAGGAGTTGGAAAATCGGCCTACAAATTGGACTACTATAGTAGTGATGAGTTCGGTACAAAAAAGCTGATTTCTATTTTTGGAAGTCTCGCCGTATTTGTATTGTACTTCGGATACTTAAGGTGAATTATTCTGTTTTCTGCTCTACCTTGAACCGCTTACCAATATTTTGTATTCGAGAGAACCTTCCGATCTCGACGAAATCTGGAGTGTTCCCCCGCACGTGCTCACGGCAAACTTGGAGCGAAAAATGCTTCGTGATCAAATCAAGGAGGTCTTGTTGCACATATCATATTTCATTTCGTTGATTTTGTAATGGAATATAGTCATGTTTACAGGCAGAAGCGAAAGGCCAAGACACAACCTTACTGAAGGCTCAACTTGACTACGTTGATGTCAAGGAAGCCGCTCTTCGTATACAGTTTGAAGCCAAAGAGAAGAAGAAGGGCTCGACTTGATTCTGCCTCTAAAAATTCATAGATGATTGTGTAGTTGTAAATATTACGCAGAGACCTTCAATCCATTATGAATGTTTCACATCTTGTCATTTATGATTGTATCTCAGGAATAATCACTATTTTTAAAGAAATTGTCATAATGAGTTGCTCACTCGATTCGTGTTTAAAGTAAATGTTTAACCTAGGATGAGAAGAAACATCTGTGATGATGATGAAATGCTATGGGAATGAGAATGTTGTCGTTATTTGCGTGCTGTATGTTTGCCTACCCAGAATTCTTTGTTATTGTTGCTATCGTTGCGATCAACACGATGAAAAGGGTGGACTATTCGTCGATGGTTACATAATTCAACATCGTTGTAGCGCTTCTCTGGCACATTAGGTGCAGATGATTCTGTGGGAACCCTAACCGTTCGGATGACATCCACTTCTGTCCTCCTGTTTTCTAAACAGTCATTTCTTTCTGGGGCGTGTGTGGCGCAGTGGTAAGAGGCTCGCCGCGCACGCACACGGTCGATGGTTCGATCGCATCCGTGGCCAACCAACCCATCCATCCCTCTGGGGTCGGTAAATTGGTACCAGAGGAGTCTGGGAGG
>JARK01001341.1:1191904-1213550 GCA_000688135.1 Ancylostoma ceylanicum | reverse complement strand
CCCCCCCCCCCCCCCCGCAAGTCACTAAGTCACTGTACAGGGCACACACGCATTCAACGCCTCTACGATGCTCAGATGAAGTCGAGTGGCGCATTGTGGTGGCTTATTGAGGCGGTTGGGTGGCGCCTATTTTCGGGAGGATGGGTGGCTCCCTTCTTGTGTATTGTACACAGTTGGTCAGGATCTTTATTGTCCGACCTGCACCTGGTGGTGCAAAGGTAGAATGCTCACAACGAAGGGGCGTGGTAAGGAACAGCACATAACGTATCTGGGCGAGGCCCATAAACATATCAGTCAGGTCGTGAACAATGGCCCTCATCTGGGCGATACAGAAGTACATTAGATACTATAGATGACTTCTAAAGACGGTGCCGCTTATACCGGCACATCCCATATGATGGGATTGATGAACGCCGACCACTTCATCCTTTATCCATTTCTTTCTACGTTTGCCTGAAGAAGCGGGAAGAAATGGATGTCATTTGTGTGATTGAAGTCTCACGCGACATGTGTATGGTTCGCAACGGATCAAAGAAGCGCAGCTGATTATTCTAGTGGTACAAACCAGATGTTTATGTACTGCATATTTCAAAGTGAGTATGAGTTCACAGACACCTGCTCTTCGCAAGTAGAGGCTTAGGCGAAGGAAGCACACCACGCACCACCAGGTAACTTCCATATATATCTGGAGGAAGCTAACACAGAATTTGAATGAACATGTTCTCTCGGTCAACCTAGGATTCGCTCACTCCTGGCATCTTTGATGACACTACCCCCTCCCCCCCATCGCGGAAAAGGAACAACGGGCGGATCAGGATGACCGCATCCGTGTTTACATACTTAATCACGCCTCAAAACCCGGAATAGCGATGTTTTAAGCAGCACTCTCTTCAAGGACCCTCAAGAAAAAATTGACGTCGAAAGACTGTACTGTAGTGTGACGTCTGCAACTACACCGCGCGCAATGCAACATGCGGGCGGGGTTTCGAATTTGGCATTTTTGGAGGAATTCCTGGTGGAATTTTCTAAAGTTGGCCGAGATCAATTAATGTGATGTTTATAACAGGTGCAGTTCCACGCATTTCATAACTCCCCATGCTTATATTGTTGGATTTGGCTTTGATTTCGTTGTTTTGCACGCTTTTCCTTGGGTATTGGTGTCGTCGCTGTTGCCGATTTGTTTCTTTGCTGTTGTTGCGGTATTTTGGGTTCGCTGGTATCTGTTTTCTTTGAAGATCCGCTGTTGTCATCACTTTGGGGAAATTATTCATCTTCTCGGATTCCAGCCATGGGGAAGGAATCTCGTTCAGATCGGGATCGAGATCGAGACAGGGATCGTCGTGATAGAGATCGTCGTGACAGGAAAAGGTCTAGGTCCAGAGACAGAGACAGGGATCGTAGACGTAGCAGAAGCAGGAGTCGAAGCAGAAGCAGGTAAGGACATGTGACTGCTACCATCATTTTTCGGCACTATTCGGCTAGTTCTGCCCCAAAATTTCAAAATGAAAATTTCCGCCCAAACTTCGCCTAGGGGGGTTTTCTGGGGTGTCGAACACGAATATCGTATCCGTTTTGTACCGTAACGCCATTTTTGTAGGGTTACGGTAGGTATACTGTAGATACGGTCTCTCACAGAATCCTCTTAAATTTTGCATTGGAATGTTATTTGGGGTGCTGATCACGAATATCGGCACTATTCGGCTAGTTCTGCCCCAACATCTCAAAATGAAAATTTTCTCCCAAACTTCGCCTAGGGGGGTTTTCCAAGGTGCTGAACACGAAAATCGTATCCATTTTGTACCGTAACCTCATTTTTGTGGGGTTACGGTAGGTATACTGTTGATACGGTATCTCACAGAATCTTCCCAAATTTTGCATGGGAATGTTATTTGGGGTGCTGACCACGAATATCGTATTTATTTTGTACCGAAACCCCATTTTTATTGGGATACGCTAGGTATACGGTATAAAATTCAGAGAAAATGCCAATTTCGGGAAGAAAACGAGGGTGACATGCAAAATAATGTTTATAATCGTTATCAGCGCCTAAAACAACCCCTCTACGCAAAATCTGATAGGATTCTATGAGATACCGTATCTGCAGTACACCTACCGTAAACGTACAAAAATGGAGTTACGGTACAAAATGGATACGATATTCGTCTTCAGCACCTCGGAGAACCCCCATAGGCGAAGTTTGGGAGAAAATTTTCATTTTGAGATTTTGGGGCAGAACTAGCCGAATAGTGCCCGAATATCGTATATATTTTGTACCGTAACCCCATTTTCATTGAGATACGATAGGTATACGGTATAACATTTAGGGAAAATGACAATTTCAGGGAGAAAACGAGAGTGGCATGCAAAATAATGTTTACAATCGTGGTCAGCGCCTAAAGCAACCCCTCTAGGCAAAATCTGAGAGGATTCTATGAGATACTGTGTCTACAGTATACCTACCAGTACTCTACAAAAATGGGGTTACGGTACAAAATTGATACGATATTCGTGCTCAGCACCTCGGAAAACCCCATTAGCCGAAGTTTGGGCGAAAATTTTTATTTTGAAAGTTTGGGGCAGAACTAGCCGAATAGTGCCTTTTTTTCCTTTTCGGTAGTTTCTCTCACATTTGCCACTGATTTCTTGGGACAGTAGTGTGATTGTGATTGCTACCTTGGCGCGTTTCATCTCTGTTTTGTGTCTTACCCGTTCATGTTTCTGAAACTTAGGTCTCCTCGCCGAGACAAGGACAGGAAGCGAAGTGATAGGTATAAAGATAAGGAAAAGGACAAGAAGAAAGATGGTGAAAGCGAGAAAAAGAAACAGGAAAAAGATATTGCCGCTATCGTAGAAATGAAGGATAAGGTGAGCTACCTGTTTTCCAAGAAATCTTATCTGATGCAAAGGAACTGTCTCGATTTTGCTACTTTTACAGAATGAGGTGGGTAGTGAGCTGGAGCGCATCATGGAGGAGCGGCGGAGGAAAGTCGAGATTTGGCGTGCGCGTCGGAATAAAGCAGCGAACGCCGCTGAGCAGGCTGAAAAAGATGAAATGGGAGAGGTAATTTTCATTATTTGACGATGAAATTGCGTTTTCAGTTGTTATCAACTATGTATATCCTTAGTGCTCCACCAGCAATGGTACAGACAAACCTGAAAAGAAGATGTGGAGTCTTGAGGATGATGACGACGATGACATGGAAGATGGTGGGAATGACGTAAAGGCAGAAGACTCTAAAGAAAGTGAAAAAGAAGAGAAGAAGTGAGGTCTTTCCTATGCGGTGCACTAGCATGGGTTCGCCACAGTTTTTTTCTGCTGTTCCAAATGTTTGGAATAGGGCTGGGCACGGTGTAGCTGCTTTTTCGTACCTTGATTTTATATTTCTCTCTTGTTCCGCAGAGTATTGAATATTGTTGAATCATGGCAATTTCTAGCAGAGTCAGTTCTCGTTTATTTTTGTTTTTTTTTTTCAAGTCATGAATCTGCGCTTCTGTATTTGGTATCCCTGCGTACATGTCATTCAAGGATGTAATAGAGAAATTGGTAGTGCTATTTTCTTCGAGAGCTTCAGTAATTATCCTTATTGTTAGCTGAAACATCGCTTGTGGACAGTATCCCCATTTCATTCCGCGTATTGGAGATGCCAACTGACCCATGATCTCGTCAGTACGCTGATTCTATTGAAAAGTGACCAGAACCCCTTTTTTGAAAGGTAGAAGTGGCAAGGTCTTGGAACCAGGAGGCGGTCCGCTCCTAGCTGTGCTGGCTGTCCGCCACGGCTGCGGCGTTGACTAACAGATCTTGACATGCCCGATCAATGAGATCAATTGCTTCACATATCAATTCGGTTTAGCAAACTGTCCCATACTCCTTACAGACCTCATCCCGAGAAATGGGTTTGAAGGTCGTTTTAAAATATTTTGTGTATACCGCTGGAATCTGGGTGTAGGGGAGAATCACAGCCTGCCAATAGCTCGAACGTGAGGTGAGACCCCGCCTTCAAAAAGGCTATTCCACCCCGTTGGATACAATAATCGTACCCGTTTTGTATCGGGGCACCTAATTTTTACAATGTTATCGCGGAAGTATAAGAGATATTTTATTTTTCAGGATCCTTGGCAAATGTTCTGTGGCGACACTGTTGTCCAATTTTGTGATACTTTGATAGACATTGCAGTCTTTTTAGGGCAGCTGCTGTCGAGGAAGAGGAAGAGGATCCTCTCGACGCTTTCATGAGTGGATTAAGGAAGGATCTGCAGAAGGATAGACCGACGGTACTTCTTTCAGTTACCGTACGTTTTCGAAACATTTTCATATTCACATCCTATCATATTCAGGGCGCTGTACGAGTTGTTACAATTAATGCATCCAAAGAAAAGGACAAAGGAACTGTTCTCGAGAACGAGGACAGATCAGACTTTGTTGTTGAAGATATTGATATGGAACAGGTATAACTATACTTTTTTTTTCTTGACAAATAACCTTATGTTATTGACTGCGTTTATCCAGGCTGCTGCAAGTTTGTGTCATAAAGGTCGAATGTTACCAGTGACCGATCATTCGAAGATCTATTATCGACCATTCCGCAAAGACTTCTATGTTGAGGTTTGCCTCTTTTTTGTTTATTCTTTCCTTCAGAAAATGGCTACTCCCTGTAACTTGACGTTTTCGCGCATTTATATTCGTAAACGCTTAAAGCCAACTTGACTAACTGTCAGTTCGAAAGATTGACCGTCACTGATTTGATAAATTGTGGTATTCCTTTCCCTTTGGGTAGTGGAGTCGATTCCGTCAGTTCTGGATTCGTGTATATAGGTAAGTAATAAACATGTTTGCATACTGATAGCTGTACTCTCGCATTATGGGTCTCATACGCGCCTTTCAAATCGTGAAGCAATGTTTTGTTCTAATTATGAAAATGTAACAAATGAGTTGAAAGAAATACGTGGAAATGTTATTATAAAGCATCACACTTCTATAAATTTTCCCTTCGTGGTAGTATGAACCAGAAACTTCATTTTGTAATAACTACATGCTATCAAAGCTTCCGTTTCCTTCCTACCACAAAGAGAGCTACCTGGAGCTCTCTCCGAACAATGTCACCTGGAAACAATCCCTTTTCCACTAACTTCATTGATCGTAGTTGCCGGGGGCCTTTCTTGGTTGCTACGTTCTTTCAATTATTATAGATATGGAATGATAGTCTCTGAGACGATGGTAGTTCACATTTCTTGAGTAACTGAAGCAACGCTGTCTACGGTATCACGCTGGACGGGAAGTATTGTTGCTAGGGAGGAACAAGAGCTAGTTTTGATCGTAGTTTTCAACGAATTAATCTCAAATCATGCGTACAGGTTCACTTCTCGAGAAAACCTCAAAATATAGATTACCTTACGAGGGGTACCCTATGAATAATGGTAGTTAATCTAAGATATCGATTGATTCTTCTATGGGCACCAACTTCGATATGCATTGAAGAGATGCCCATCCTACGTAGACGGTTTTTCAGACGCCTGAAATAGCCAAGATGACGAAAGCTGAGGTGCGAGCCTATAGAGAAGAATTAGATGGCATCGAGGTCAAAGGAAACAAGTGTCCGAAACCAATTAAGACCTGGGCTCAGTGCGGTGTTGAGTTCAAAATTCTTCAACAGCTCAAGAAGTAGGTTTCTAATCATCACCTCCATTTTCTCCGTTCTTGGGGCTGTTTTAAAGTAGGCATAGGATTCGATTTGGATTATGCGACAACATGATTAATGTGTTTCGTATTAAGACATAACTACACCAAACCAACGCCAATTCAAGCTCAAGCAATTCCTTGCATCATGGCAGGTCGCGATATCATTGGTATTGCCAAGACGGGGTCAGGAAAAACACTCGCGTTCCTCTTGCCGATGTTCCGTCATATCCTCGACCAACCCGAACTGGAGGAGCTCGATGGACCTATTGGTTAGCTGCTTTCGTAATTTTTCTTGATTCTTGTATTTCGCATTCAAGTGTTTTCAGCGCTTATTATGTCTCCTACTCGTGAACTTGCTATGCAGACATGGAAAGAAGCGAACAAATTCGCGAAGGTACGAACAGTTCTAATAGTGTTTCTTTCTTCTGTAATTTTTTTTCTGGTGAATTCGGTAGTGACTTCATCTAATAGTAATCCGCTTCATTGCTATTGTGATGGCTTAGTTATAGATTTTTGTTTTCAATTACACCAACTCTTTCGTGTAAGGAACTTCATTCTTTCTGACTTACCCACAGGGATGCATAGATGTAATCCATTTTGACCCCCATAGGTGTGTAAAAATTGTGGTGGCAGTGTATTTCGTACTGAGATGCAGTAACCGATAACATACTTCTGAAAGGCAGATAGGTTCGAAATGGACCATAAAAGAGAATTAACCTACGACCACCTCGAGATGAGATCATGTTTCCGTTAGGTCGCGATGAGCAAACGTATACAGGCTAAACGTTCGCGCTTACTGCGTTCGCTTGACAACATTGTCCTTGCGGAAGCTGCATGCTTGCTGTACTTGTCAGTGCTATCGGGTTCGGTAAAAATGGCTGAAATGCTCCCTATCATTCCTCAAATGTATGCACACAGGTACGTAGTGTGAAATTAGACGGACTGTTTTGGTTAAGCGATAGAAATTCTCGCACAATCACTCTGCAGTGCAGATAGATAGATGTATTAGGTATAGGTGTAGTCGTGCAAGTAGATGCGTTTTGTAGTCTCGCACACATATACAAAATTGCCGTTACTGTTGTTGAACATAAACTGATTCATGTTTGTTATTTACCAATTCCATGTGTTGTTTGTTTACAAAGGCTAGATCGAAAAAAAGTGTGAGAAGGTCGTGAAATGTGAAATGCGAATAAGAAGGAAGTAGAGATTTCGCATCTGCTCAGGAAAACATTTTGAATAATATTTGTTCCTTTATCATCAAGGATTTATTTATATGAAAAATTACTCTTGTCCTTTAATTAGAAGGATACATGGATCAATGTTTTATCCTGTTATCAAATTATTCAGGTTCTTGATATTCGGGTTGTATGTGTGTATGGTGGTGTAGGTATATCGGAACAGATTGCTGACCTAAAGCGTGGTGCTGAAGTGATTGTCTGCACGCCAGGAAGAATGATAGATATGCTTGCAGCTAACAGTGGTGAGTAACAATTGGGGGTACCATGTGTTATTGCGTTACGAATTCCTTTATAATAATCCTCCGTTTAGGTAAGGTGACGAATTTACGCCGTGTTACATATTTAGTCTTGGATGAGGCGGATCGAATGTTTGATATGGGTTTCGAACCACAGGTGACAAGGCTTTTCATTAATAAAACGTCTTTTAAAGTAAACTATTCACTATTTTTAAGGTGATGAAAATCATCAACAACATCCGACCAGATCGCCAAACTGTGTTGTTCTCTGCAACTTTCCCTCGCCAAATGGAAGCTCTTGCCAGGAAGATACTCGATAAACCGATAGAGATTCAGGTATACCTACCGGCTCCAAAGTTGTCCTGTGATATTAATTTGTGCATTTCCTAGTTTCTTTCTTTAGGTTGGCGGTAAGAGCGTCGTTTGTGCCGATGTGACCCAAAACGCTGTAATTTGCGAAGAACATCAAAAACTTCTGAAGCTGCTCGAACTGCTCGGAATATACTACGAACAAGGAAATGTTATCGTTTTTGTTGACAAACAAGAAAAGGTGAGAATACGTTCAGTTAACTGCATGCAGTGTTTTTGCGTTTAGACTATTTATTTTTTACGTTATTAGAGCCTACTTATTAGAGCCTTTAACAACTTATATTTTGTGGAACATCGCTTTTATAGTAGTGTTGGAAAAGAAAGGCTTTTTTCCAGTCTTTTGAAACATAGCCGAATGACGGAACTCTTGAGTGAGTCATGTGATAACATCATCTTTTTTCATGTTCTTTGTAGGCCGATGACATTGTTTCCCAATTAATGCGTAATGGCTATTCCTGCGCCCCACTGCATGGAGGTATCGATCAGTTTGACAGAGATTCCACCATTACGGATTTCAAGACTGGTAACATTAAGATTTTGGTAAGTATTTTCTAATTGTGGAAGCATTCATTTTTATCAAATTGAGTTAGCATGAGTTCGTGAAGCATTACTTATTGTATATGTTGTTTAGGTTGCCACATCTGTTGCTGCACGTGGCCTCGATGTAAAAAATCTCATATTAGTGGTAAACTACGATTGCCCTAACCACTATGAGGACTATGTTCATAGGGTGAGTGGTCAATGTGGTGAATTCGTCGTAGACCTGTTTCGGTTGAAGAAATTTCTCTAGAAACATAGCTGAGGAATAGAAATGGTGTATTGGGCAGGAGAAGGGTTTTACCACCTAGCAATTAATCAAATTAAAGCGTCTCAAGTCGTGTTATTGGAGCAATCACGTAGTTTTATTGACAGCTTAATTAGTTTAATTGGATTACAGCTGTCATAAAAGTTCAACATTTCTATCTTCTTCCAGGTGGGAAGAACAGGGCGCGCCGGAAATAAGGGTTACGCATACACCTTCATCCTGCCAGAACGTAAGTATGAGTTCATTCTTTTATCTTTATAACATTTTTTAGCGATGTAACGATACATTGAGTATAAGGTTACAGGCATCTGACCTTAGGTTGCTTTAACAAATGTGCTAGCCCAACGTACAGGCCAGCTCTTGTTCTTAGCCATGTTTTCGCAATTATTTTCGTGATTTTTTTCTGTCAGAATGGAAAGTTTTGCTTAGTGCAGCTAGAATTCCACTCATCCACTGCAGCTTTCTGGATCTAAATCCACTCAGTGCTGCTCATATGAGTTTATTCGCGTTTTGGTGGTTTTTTCATATAAGAAAGTGAATTGCAAGTGAAGACATTGAACAGTTTCATCTCTAGATCAGGAACGCATGGCTGGCGAGGTGTGCCGGGCGTTCGAAACAGCGGGAGCGAAGCCACCCCCTGAACTCAAGGCAATGTTTGAAAAGTTTAAAGCAGAGATGGCGGCGCAAGGAAAGGAAGTTCACCTGGGAGGGAAAGGGTTGGTCTTTCATATAAATATCTGCATGCTTCGTGACCATTTTACGTCTTTAGATTCGCTGGAAGTGGCTATAAGTATGACGAAGATGAAGCTGAGGCAGAAGCTACAAAGAAGAAGATGACTCGATTGGTAGGTTCCATTTTTCTTATTTTCTTGCAGGTTCCTGCATATTTTGGCTCTCGAATGGAGAGCATCTGTAATTTTTGCTTGCAGAAGTACCTTTTTTGAACTGCAAAGTCTAAATTGTGGGTAAATGGTTTAGGTTTGTGGTATGGAGCATGGTGCTGACGATGACGATGAGCTAGATGAGCAGTTGTCCATGATGATCAAGTCGAAGCGAAGGGTTGTCGAGGGACAAATGGGACAGAATGGGGTGAAAAAGAATGCCGATGTTGAGGACAAGGTCAGACATATCATATTCTTCGTTGTTTTCTTTTGGTTCAATTGGAATATATTTTATATTGCTTCGCTTCTAGGTAGCAAAAGCAAAGGCAATGGCGGAGAAGCTGGCAACGTTAAGGAACCTGAACGCACCTGCTGAGAAAGATGCTGCGCAGAAGGCTGCAGAAGCCATTATGAAGGCTGGTCTTATTTGGAATTACATTTTCTTGCACCTTTCTTGTTCAAGGAAATTTTTTTCAGGGTGGTGATATTGCTCCGATCGAAATGACGTCAAAGATGATCGCTAAACAACTGGCTGATAAATTGAATGAGAAGCTCAATTACATGGGAGGTTAGTCAGCCACTTTCTTTACATGTTCAACTATATTTTTAGAAGTCTTTTTACTGTGTTAGTTGTATATATTAGATATATCCATTACATGAGGAAGAACACTCATGTGCAGGGGAACCGTCCCCAATATAACGACAAATAACACCATAAAACGTGAAAAAATGAACAGATAAAACAAGCAAACAATAAAGCAAGGAAAACTAGATGAGATGCATTAAGACTTTAGTGGCACAAATATTTCTAACCATCATTAGACTCATTATTTACTTCCTTCATTTTACTTGCCACGTTCAGGAGAGGCACTTCCAACAACTAGTCAAGAAGAGGAATGGCAATACTTCGAAGAAGAGCTTGACATCAACGACTTCCCCCAGCAAGTGCGGTATCGCGTATGCAGCAGGGTGAGTGGTTTCGTCAGACATGTCCTAGTCACCTTTTCGAAAAAATCTTGGGTGGTAGTATTATAATTTGGCAGAGATCATGAGATAACCGTGATGTGACCATGAGAGGTTACCACGAGGTCGCCTTGCTGTATTTTCTCGGGAAGCTTACTGGAAAATGACAGACCGCAAGGTAAGCGGCCGGATATCTGAGAGCTTTCTAGATTCCATGCACCCTTAGAATTTCCTACCGTCTGCATGTATAAGAGAAGAGTATCCGTGATGTATGGGTTGACTGCATATAACAAATATCTGAGGAACGTTTTCTGAATATGAAAACAGCTCAATGGGGCTATTTTAGGGTTCATCACCTGCCGGTTAAAATGAAAAAGTACTCGAGAATACTTTTTCGTGATCAGTCTGCGTTGCTTTCATCATGATGTTATTTTCACGGTCTCAATTCGTTTATTCGACTGCGAGATTGGAATGCGACCTCAGGGTGACCGACCTGTTACCTTGCGTCTCGATTATTATCCAATAGATTTCCCGAAAAGTGACCGCGGGGTGACCTCCTGGTATCGTCTTACGGTCACATCATGGTTATTTCACAGTCTCACCCGAAACCACCCTTTATTTTCCTAGGAGAGAATAGCACAAGTTATTGTGGTTGAAAAATTATAGTCACGGAGTGATTTTTGCATTGGTATGAAAAATAGATATCAATGCAAAGTTACTGGGAGCTATAGATTAGTTCATAATCATTGCCGATAAAGAAGATTAATCCGAAATTTTCATAACTGACACAGCCTTCTTGTGACTGCTGCCACTAGTTAGGGGTGCAAGCGAGTAATACTTGGTTATTAATTTATTCGTCAACATTGCAGGAATCTCTGGGTCACATTTCTGAATTTGCTGACGTTGGTATTTCGGTGAAAGGCTCTCATTATCCACCGGGAAAGGAGCCGAAAGATGGAGAAAGGAAGTTATATTTATTGTTAGAAGCTCGACATGAGAGGAATTTGAAATGTGCTAAAGAAGAAATTGTTCGAATAATGAAAGATGCATTCCGGCAGCTGGTGAGTTTTTGAGTTCTGTTTTCAACATCACTGTGCTTTCGAAAAGTAGCAACCTTCTTACAGACAGCGCAAATGCAACGCGGTGGACCAACTGGCCGATACAAAGTGTTTTAGTGTAGCAGATCTAGTTCTGCTTTGTGCAGTCTCCCGTTTCTGTTTGTACGATGTTGTGATGGTGGAATAAAATATATTATATTGTTTTGGTGCAGAACCAGTGTCCTCTGCCCTCATTTTCAGGATTCTTTTTGGATTTTTGCGCAGTTTTTTTGAATAATATAAATTTTTAATGATTTCTATGGGCTTTTTTCACTTGTGGAGATCCGGAAATGTAGGATGTCGTTAGTCGTTAAACCGATGAGCGCGGAGCAGACATGTAGTCGACGCTGCAGCGAAACAACACAAACATCGGGTCGCACCAGAAGCGTTGTCCGAGTATTGATCGCAGGCATTGGTGTAATGCCTCGCCATCCCCCGCAACAACTGAACAGCTGTCCTCATCTCGATTCCGTTCTGGAACCATTCCATTGCTCATATGTAATGTAGACGTGATCTTTGTCACTTTGGCTTGACAGCTCTTCTCATTTTCTTTCTTTTCCTTCAAGTAAATTAGCAAAAAGGCCGTGACATAGCTATGACATTATTCTGACTAATTGCCTATTTATTTATTTATTTATTTGTGCGTGGCTATATCATACTGATTTACAGATACAATATTGAGAATACGGGTACAGTGTATAAAAATTGAATACAATCTGATACAACACAATACAAACCACTTCCTAGATTTACTTGATGAAATAATATTTGTGTAAATCCTCTTCCTCGCCTCTCCTCAGTTCTGACCCACTCATTCATGAACGCAGCTGGTTCAATTGTTTTTGTGTGATTTCTCTATAAGATGTGACAGTTTTTTTGAGGTTTCTCTCCAGAAAGGGAGAAAAAAAGTGAAAAGATTATGCTGTGGTTCTTTTAACGATTTCTCTGTTTCATGTTTAGTTTTTTCCTGCATTAACGATATTTCCATCACTGAACAGAATGCTGCACGTCCAAAGTTATTGTGTTGAACTTTTAGTCCAGGTTTCAAATTCAATTTCATTCGTTTTTTTCCTATTCACAACCTTGTTCACGTCATATCCTGTATGTACAGTCGTGGGCCTACAATGCGAAACCAATTTGTGCAAGAAAGGCGTGTGCGACGTTTACTCACGTAAAGGTAGCACCCATGATGATTCTGCTTTCTCATGAGTTACTGTGATCTCAGGTTCATTGGTGAGAATGAATGTAGCGATAAGTATTGCTAAATCCAGCGTAAAAACGGTTCTGGTTGGGCTAGTCCGGTACCTTAATTCATATGATTTTATGGCATTCGCCGTTCCTGTCTATGGATGAAAATGGTGGAAGTGAAAATGCAGTTGTTGGTACACGATTAAGTCTGAATCATGCATTCGCCTCAGAAATGATCACTATGATTGTTTTGTTTTGTTTTTCTATTCCTTCGCGGTGCTTCTTAGAATAGACCCGAGAGCTGTGCGAGAGTTACGTGTTCTTTTGGAGCAAAAATTTCCGAGCAAGTAAACCAAGCAAATCACAGTTTCCAAGCACTGATCCTGTTCTCTTTTAGCTCACGGTTAGAAGAATATTTTATTCCAGCAGGTGTAGTTATGAGGTCAAATATTTAGAACTAACACTATGCTTTCCGTTCACACGGTGCATCTTTTTCGTTCTCCGTCCACAGTTTGCTCAAGTCGTCGGTACGACATGTTTTCGTGGATGCTGGAAAGAAACTAGCGTTATATAAATTACTGCTACTTCTTCTGGATAAAGTGATCACACTAGCTCTTGTCGAAAGCTTCTAGTCATGGATGAGTCATGCCCCGGAGCCTACTTTAACAAAACACCTGAAAAATAAAGTGGCAAGAGGTACCACAGGCCCCAGATTGTAATGGTGTACATACATTCCATGATCCTTTCCATGATGAAGATAAATCATATCAAAGCGTGAAAGGAATCAGTAATTCGGAAGTGTACCTAGATTTGGCGGTACGCACTACGTAGGTACGTGACCTCAAATTCTTACAAAATGTTACAGGGAATCTATGACTGAATCACGTAACAGATTTGAGCATTATTCGTATTTTCAGGACTAACTGTCCCATTTGGTCCAATTTTGTAGTGATCCCGGAAACATTTTTGATGTGTCCCCGTAGTTTGGCTCGCATACTGCAGTATGCTGACTTTTGCGAAGGACTGAACTATGCCATGTATCCACGCAGGAAGGAAAATCTGAGTAAGAAATTAACCGAGTAATGTGGGCATTTCAGGTTACTCATATCACATCTTGAACGTTGAGCGAATTTTGAACAAACTGGTTTTTCTTACTATTAGGTTGTCGGGAAATGATTGAGACACTCCAGATTTTTATCACTTTTTAAACTTTTTCTCTTCAATTAGGGAACCTCGGGAATTGTTATGAGCACGATGTATACCCATCGCCTTGGGCCACCTCTTAGGGGCACACTTGTCTGCACAGATTTAGAAATCGGGGAACTACAGGTCGAAGAATCCATCGGCGAATCGTCAAAAATCCTCAAAGTTGACCTAGTTTTGCTTGGCCAAGAAGTGCCTGAGTGACCGAACAAGGTGTTAGTTGGAGAGTGCAAGATTGGGCAAGGGTATCGAGTACGGCACCGCAGTCCATGCCTGCTCCTCCTACTAAGGACATATTGACAAAGCCATATGAGGGTAATTTTTTTGCACCAAAACGTGCATTTCGACACTTCCATGTCTCTTTTCTCCATATTTGCCGGTCTTTGCCCTGAATTGATTATTGCAAAAGGTGTTGTTGTCCATCATGTTGCGTGCCAGCTACTCTGGTGGAGCATGCCCTGCTTCTAAGCTCACAAGGCCGCCTAGATGGCAAATGTCTTTGAGGAGACATATCTTCCGAAATGAAGTGTGAGAATCGGCGGTTCATGGTTATATGGCTAGCGAGCAACCGGCCAAATACCATAATGATGTAGTCACTCCTCCTGCTCTCACTGGCGCCCAGCAAGAGCTCGTAAAAAGAAATCACTCGAATAAGTTGCCCATGCATTCCCGCTCCTACCTGCACAATGTCGTAACGCTACAACTTGGCATACCCATGGCGTAATTGCTCTGGGGCCAGGCTATCACATACTCACATATCCTGGGCCCAAGCCATGTATTCATTCATTCATTCATTTATTACATAAGACGAAACTTATGCAATGGAAGAAAATAGGAGAAAAAAAAAGGACCATTTCCATAAAACAGCAACTGACCAACTAACAAACAACGAACCATAAACTATAAAACAGCAATCACCAACTATAAAACAGCAGTCACCAAACAGACATGTACGGCATCAAGGAATGAGGGTGTGTTCGAGAAGCTTTTTGAATGTGTTGTACCCGAGAGGAATTTGATGATTTTTGCGAATTTTGTCAAAAACAGTCCTATTAACAAAGAAATAGCGCCTGCAATTAAGTCGAGCTTTCCTAAGTCGATATTTAATGGTTCCACCACGGGTGTTTGATGCTCTCAAAGAGAACAGGTCCTGAGGTTCGAGTCCACATTTTCCATACAAGATCTTATGAAGTAAGAGGAGATCATTAATCTTTCTACGGAATGACAGAGTAGATAAGCCAAGATTTAGGTTTCTCTCATCGCTTGAAGGAATCTGGTCATAGTGGAACCCAATGGTACGAATCATAAGCCTCCTGGTGAATGTGTTTTGAACCCTTTCGAGCCTTTTGATGCTTTTACAGGTGAAGGGGCTGAAAACCGGAGTTCCATATTCAAGTATGGGTCTAACGTAAGCCTTGTAGGCTTTCAATAAAACTGCACTATTCCTTGTTATGAGCCCTCTGAAGATATTATGCACTATACGCATAGCTTTATTAGCTACCCTTTCACAGTGCTTGTCAAAGCTGAGGTTTTTGGTAATTAAAAAACCTAGGTCTACCACTTCTTCTACGCTAGTAATAGAGGTATCAGATATGGTGTAAACATGGTTGATGTTGTGTGGACCCAAATGAAGAACTTCGGTCTTTTCACTAGACAAAGGCAATTTCCACTGATTTGCCCATTGACTAACGAAGTCTACTGCCTCTTGTAAGTGAACAACATCATCTAAAGATCCGATGGAATGGTAAATTTTGAGGTCGTCTGCGAAGGCACAGAAGGAGACATTGCGTTGGGAAAGGCCTCGCAAAAGATCATAAGTGTACACATTGAACAGAATGGGTGAAAGCACTCCGCCCTGAGGGACGCCACTGTGCGCAGGTCTAGGTTTGGAGTAAGAGTTATTCACGCGAACCATAAAGGTCCTATCATTAAGGAACGCTCTGAGCCATAACACGATCCGCGGGTGTATGCCTATCAATTGAAGCTTATGTAGAAGCTTGCTGTGTGATACCCTATCAAAAGCTTTAGCAAAGTCAAAATAAATAACGTCGACATCTTTCTTCTCATCAACTAAAGAAGTCCAGTCATTAAGTGACTGAATCATAGCAGTAACTGTAGACTTATCTTTCTGGAAGCCGTGTTGATATGGCGAGATGATGGAATGTGATTTGAGATGCGCAACAATCCTTTTTTTGAGTATTTTCTCGAAAAGTCTTGCAAAAATAGAAGTTATGCAGATTGGCCTGTAATTGGAAGGTGAGGTTAACGGCGCTTTTTTCGGAATCGCTGTGACAAAAGAGTGCTTCCATCTGTGAGGAACTTCTGCTCTCATAAAACTAACAAGGGAAGGATACCAGATGTCCGTGGCATTTCGAAATGAGATATGTCTAGCAATGTGAAGTTGGGAATGCTGATCTGTAATATGTTCCCCATTTGTGCTTTGTCCCATTGCAGGAAAAGTTATGATCTTACATGTGCAGTGTATACGTACATGGACTTTCTACAACCATCTACCGTAACCACATGGAAACCGCGTTGCCATGCAAAATGGATACAGTACGTGTGATCAGCAGTCCAAATAACCCCATATGCAAAATTTCACCGAAGGAATACCCGTTTACGCCGGCTTGCCAAAGATGAAAGTAGTCGTACCAGTCGTATCAAGGGAGCCATACATATGTGGGCATAAGCAAGTCTAGGCACCTCGCAGAATTCTTCCAAATTTTGCAGAAAAGGATTATTCTAGACCCTGATCACAAACGTCACCATAATTTTGAGTGGCACTACCACTTGGATGCCGAAATGGACAACTTATTTCTGTTTGCCACAGTGCTTTTAAGCCTAGAGAAGCCTAGAAAAATGGGGTTGCGGTTCGAAGTGGGTACGATATTCGTGTTCAGCACCTCGTATAACCCTACTATGGAGAGTTTCAGCTTTAAAAAATTCTTGAAAATTCAGGCCACGTAGGCACCATACACCTACCTCTACCAGTTGCACTGCTAACAAAGACGAGGTAATGAGAATCCTTCAAAAAGCTCCCGCACTTTCAGATCATGGAATTGCAAGTGAAAAACGTTATAAAATAGCATAGAATCGATTCTCAAAGGAAAACAGCACGTGGAATAGAAATGCAAAAAGCTGAACTGCTGCAGGGATTGAACCTGGGACTGCTTCCTTGAAGAGCGAGACACTTACCAGTACACCACCATCCACCTGATTTGCGCGATCAATGAGACTTCCATGGATGATCCGGCTTAGGCAAATGGGGTCTAGATGAACATATTCTCTCATGAAATTTTGCATATAGGGTTATTTAGGCTGCTGATAACGAATTCTGCATCCATTTTGCATGGCAGCTTCATTTTCTTACGGTTTCTGTAGATGAAAGTAGGAACTGCACATATGGACAGCACATACAACGTCGTAACTGTTTCTGCAGCGGCAGAGAGCGCCGACAAAGAACATAACGGGGATCAGCATGGTCAGCTATACACTAAGAGGCATACCCCATTTTAAGATTCCACGGACATCTGGTATCCTTCCCTCGTAAGATTGAAAATAAATTCAAGTGGGCCAGCAATAATGTACGCAATCCTTTTGATGAACTCCGAAGGAATACCATCTGGTGTTATCGATTGGGACTGAGGCCACTTGAGAAGCAACTTCAATATTTCCTCGTGTGAGGGATGCAAGAGAGAATTTTTGGTGGAGTGTCTCAATCATTTCCCGACAACCTAATATTTTCAACCAATGCCACTGAACTACGTAGTAATTGTAATCAGTATAAATGCCACATGTAAAGGAACTTCCATTGAAAGGTTATAGCATATTGTGTCTACATCGATTTCTTTGCATACATTATTCGTCTCTCAATATCTCTACACAGCCCGCCATAAGTGTTTTACGAGTGCATGTGCAGGTTACGTTTGGTAACCTCAGCGAAAGCTAGGCTTCATAAAAATTTAGACTCATTTGAGAAATGTTTAACAAAGTTGGGGATGGATAGATCTCAAAAAGTAAAGAATGGATGGAGCATCCGTTCTTCTTCCTTTATTTCCCTGTTTTTCGTGCAGTTATTTCATATTCCCCTCCGAGTTGAGAGGTGGTTGACCTTTTGGGACGAAAAACCTTTGGAAAACTCTACAGCGTGTGCTGTATGTATTTGTGATCTATCCACTTGAACTTGGAGCACACTTCCCAGAGTAGATAAAATTGTTTGCCTGGAAGAATTGAGCAAGGTGGAGCATTAAGTACTTAGTAAGTACGCAGAGTTTTTTTATTCAAGTTCATTTGAATGAGTGTAGCGTAGCCGCATGGAATGAAGAAGCTATTTTCCTCCTAACTCTCATTTACCACAAATTCTAGCAATGTTACATCAGACTTGAATTCTTAGATTCGAAATGAATTGATCAACCTATTAATAATCGCGAGGCTCACCTGTGAGCCGCGTCTTTCCGTATGGTTCAGTTTAAGAGGTCCTTAAGCCTTGACAATTCAAGCGGATTTCAGGCGGAGCGGATTCATGAAAGTAATATCACATTTGAGTCACCATGATTATAAAAAATTCATATTAGAAGTTTTATAGAGTTATCGTAGCAGAGGAAGAGCCAGAAATTGGGAGAATATGGAAACCGCGGAAAGGGCGCAGTGGTTAATGGGTATGTAGCCGCTGTAGTAGCAGAGGGGAAAATGAGAAGGGACAAATTGAGACTAATGTATAATACAGGCAGGTTTCAATTCGAACTTGCTGTCCCGATGAAGAAAAAGCAGATTTCCAATCTTCTATACCAAATAAAATTTCCATGCTAGCCATTTTTTGTTTCTTGATTTTATCTTCTATAAATTGTTGTTCCCTATCACTTGAGTTCGGAGCTAACTTTGAAATATCCTTGATTTCGGAAATGAAGCCGTTCAGGTGCCTCTTCGATGGAGAATCCGATTTTTCTTCCAACGTTCCCTGGTTTTTTGTCATCTGGAGATATATATGAAACTACTGTAACTCTTTACCGTGTAGTCTTTTTTCACTTTTTTTTTTGAAAATACTACTCAATTACTCACATCTTCACATTTCTATTCCATGGTATCGTATTCATGATTACCTTTTTCAGCAGTAGAGCAATTTTTAAAGCGTTCTTTTTCTGTTTTAATAGTTGATGTTCTTATCATTGGAAAACTATGGTATGCTGCTTCTCCGAGGATTTCGTCAATGAATATACTTCTTGAATCCAACGTCCATATTCTTTTATTACAGATGTCGGCCGCTATGAGGCGGACGCCAGGTCCAACAGACACGATGAGGAGCAGGAAGGTACGTAGGCTTCACTGCTGCTTGATCACAAAACAGCACATTCGGATAAGAAAAGCTCAAAAATTTCTCTGTGATGCGTTGGGAAAGGGGCTTTCTCTGTATTTTACAAATTTGCACCAATGAGAGCCCATCCTTCGTGCAATTATATTACTTCATGATGGAATTTGCAGAGCGACTCAATTGTAGACAAATTGACTGGGACACTGACTCGAAAAAAGAAGCCAGCACACGAGAATGCCGAGCCGACAGAGGAGGATGAGGCCCTAGAGGTGAGGAAAAGTTGTGTTATAGTAGCTTTGATGTAAGGAAGCTGTGAGGAAGGAGTGATGTAGGAAACAGCACTATTCAGATCGAGATCGAGGGTCGAGAGTCCATCGATGCTTGCCTGGTACCAGCGTTGGCTAATAATCTGACTCTCGATGAAGGTAGGCTTTCCTGATGACCTCACCAAGTTTAATTCAACCTTATTTAGTCGACAATTTTCCAGCTTTATGAAATTTATTTTGTGCTTAGGCTTGAAAGCACTACTGTGCACAGGAAAACCCAGGGCATCATCGTATTTTAATTAATCCATGGCTTAAATTAGATAACGAAGATGAAATCGATCCCTAGTTCATTCTCAAAACCTCGGCTAGAGATACCTACCCTTCGCTAAAATTTACCAAGACAGAGCGCTAGAATAACTCTGCCTATTCAGGAGAGATAAGGCGCTACCTAACGAAAGAGTCCAGTGAAGATCGCAAAGTTCGAGAGCTGATATCCCTGCTGATCTACTGGATCAACGAAGAGTTGGCTGAGCAGAGAATTGTGGTGAGTCGCATATGATTTGTTAGAGATTTGACTGCTTTGGTCGAATACGTAGTGCTCACATTTTATGGGAACCTGCTATGAACCCTTTGCTCCAACCTCCGTGTTTACGTATGGGTAATCGTGAACATGCCCATCGGCTTGCGACTGTGCTGTACCTTCTTTACATATATTT
Organism: Ancylostoma ceylanicum; assembly: GCA_000688135.1. Classification (NCBI taxonomy): domain Eukaryota; kingdom Metazoa; phylum Nematoda; class Chromadorea; order Rhabditida; family Ancylostomatidae; genus Ancylostoma; species Ancylostoma ceylanicum. Next base: position 1,193,600 of record JARK01001341.1, on the reverse strand, counting down.
TTTTTTCTCAAAAAGAGCACTGAGCAATTGCTTATTTCAGGAGGGAAAACATGAAAGAAATGCAAAAAAAAAACGGATGAGTAAAATGTAAAAAAAAACCAACGGCAGTAAAACAACGAATAAATCCAGTAAAACAAGAGCTAGGACACCTATTGTGTATAATTATAGTGACGATATATTTTAAATTTTTAAGAAAGAACTCCACTAGTTACAATCACTAAACTAACTCACTAGCCGTAGCTTCTCGCTAGATCATTTGCTCTTGTTCAGACGTCTGTGGCTGTTCCTAGCTAGGAAGATTCTAGTATTTGTTCGGCCGCCTCGACCGTGTATGACTTGTGCCGGTTGAGTGGCATTTGCTCATTGAAGCTTCATGCGCTCAGTGTTCATTGAAAATATCTGTAAAGGAATCCATATCAGAATAAATAGGTGATCCAGTTTTCAGGTGCGAAACCTGCAGGAAGATCTTTTCGACGGTCAAGTCCTTCAGATCCTTATGGAGAAGCTGGCTGGTATCCGAGTGCGCCTTCAAATCTTATTTTTGAAATAGAATGACCAATCTTAAAATCGCCACGTTCAGATCGAAGTCCCAGAGGTAACACAATCTGAAGAAGGGCAGAAGAAGAAGTTGGAGCTGGTAGTGCAAGCGGTGAATCGAATCGTCAGCCCAACGGAACAGCCAAAATGGGATGCGGAGCTTATTCATTCGAAGGTAAGCCATGTAGGGATAACAAAAAGTTTCCGACTTGGAGTACTTCGAAAATGTCTACAGCGACGAAACATTGATATAGTCAAGTGGTTGTCTCATGAACGTATAAGTAGTTCATCTTTTACCCTTGAGGGTGGCTACTATTTTCCTAGAATTGCTATAGTTAGCGTAGAAGGATTCATTTACAGGATATTGTCGCCATTATGCAAATTCTCATAGCTATGGTTCTCCACTTCCGAGCTCCGATTCGTCTTCCTGAGCACGTGTCGGTCAAGGTAGTATCTTCTACTTAAAGCGTAATAGGACTTCTCTGGCTTATTTTGTCGTTTGTGCCTCAGATGTGACGTCTTTATCTAGTCCTCAACTTAATTTTCATAAAATCAGATGCTCGTCGCTTCGAAACAACAGGGACACTCGCGTTCTGAGTTCATCACTGAGCAGCTCACTACTACTCAAGGCGAGCTTGGACTGAAGGTGAGTGTAGCTGTACGGATCAAGCAATCTTCTTTTGGTTTTCTAAATTCCCCTACCGTAAGAAATTCAGGTGAAATCTTGTTATTGTTTGCTTATTTCGCTTGAGACTTCATTTGTGAGGGAATTCAAAGAAAATCACTCTAATCGTACCTGCACTTTGCTTTTCGTTTTGAATTTGAACACAATCGGCTAGATTTGATGGTTGTCCCTTGATTCATTCTGTTCGAATCGGCACTTTTTTGGAAGGTTCCCCAATTTTTTTTAAGTGAAGTTCTCATATTTTTAGGGGTGTCATAATTAGTAATTTTCAGAGGGATTCCTTAGAAAAAATTACAATCCTGCTCACGTGAGCACTGCTTTTCACGATGTTTCTATTCCACAGCATATTTATTTATTTCTTAAATATCGGTACAATAAATGCATACGAAATATAGGAATGGCTTGATTAACACAAACCAGTACTTTTAATACGAAAATGAAAGGAAAACGTGGGGGGGGGGGGGGGGGATGGGG
>JARK01001341.1:1157359-1176151 GCA_000688135.1 Ancylostoma ceylanicum | reverse complement strand
CCCCCCCCCCCCTCCCCCTCCAACTCCATTTTACCCTGCTGAGTATCATGTCGAGGTTTTATTTAGAGAAGAAAATGCAAGCGGTTCGGTGGCCCTGATAGTCCAGAACGTCGGAACGACGAACTTCCTGTAGAAAACCACTTTTCCGATATTTTCACAGGTTGACATGTAACCTCCTCATATGGTTACATGCAAAATTACTGCTTTGTCGCTGTATGAAGGTCTCGTGCAAGCTGGATCGAGCTCTCTGCTGATGAGCTCTGCAAGAGGGCAACTGGAACAGCGCACCCAAAACGGCTGATCGCTGCCTTCGAAGCAGCCCATTTGCCGCAAGTGCGCTCCACTGCGCCCTGTGTACGATGTGCAGAGATCCACGCAGCGTCTAACAGCTCCAAGCTTTTCAAAATAAATCAATACAAGGATGTTTTGGAATATTTGCTTATTTACTGTATAGTCTCTCACAATCACTTTGATCTATTTTTCTTCAACAGCTAGCTCACACCTCTAGCCATACCTCTGTCAGCCGAGTTTGTGTTTTTCCATGACTTATTTGCTTATTTATTTGTTCTTTCAGGGTCAAAATGCTGGTGTTATTCGAAACGCCTGCTGGCTATGCAATGTTTAAACTTCAAAATGAGAAAAAACTGAAGAACGTGGATAATATTTATGATGAGTTCAGTACGGCAGAGAAGGCCCAAGAGAAGTGAGTGTTTACTTTTAACAGAACTACATTTGGGCTTTGAGCTAGGATGCAGCCCACAGAAGACGCATGCGAATCTGAGAAAAAGATGAATTTATGGTTGACTCTCTCAAGACAAATGAACCACATTTCAGCCTGCAACTTGTTGCTTTCAAGAAGTTTAAGAGCACCGCAGATGCTGTTGAGTGCACAAGTTCCCTTCATGAAGGAAAAATGAACAAGACACTGAAGAAGCTTCTCAAAGGAAAAGTCGATGAGAATGAGCAACTTGCTGTTGGTGATGCAAAGCTAGGGAATTTGATCAAGGCAAGTTCAGGATCAGATGTTTACAGTGTTTTACCATATTATGAGCTTTGCTTGCTCTGTTCTGTGAGTGATGAACAATCATTTTGGAAGTTGTCAACTTCTATCCTTCGTTTTTTAAAGTCTTAATCAAGTCCTTTGCTGGAAGTCTTACACTTCACCTAGTGGAATGTTCCGAGCACAAGTTATTTGCTTAGGTAAGCTGCTCACAGTTGTGCTAAATCTACAAATAATGTGTTTATCCTCAAAATCAAGTCCTCAAAATGCTGCAGATGACTAAAGCAGGACATCACAAGGCTTCTGAGGAAAAAGGGCATATTTCTTGTGTTCTCTCAGACACTTGGTGCGGGCCGCCCGCACAACCATTAGCGGCCGGGCAGACATTGTAACCGCGGGCCGGCCGCTAATGGGTGACCGGCCCAGCCTGAGATGGCAGGCTGCCCGGCCGGGATTATCAATCGATCTGCTTGGCACCTGGGGATATAGGTCACCTTTGGGCTATGTGTTATTGATATCTGATGCGAACGATGTAGTATTATGAGATTTATTATTCTAAGAAAAGCTTCACATAGAACCAATCCACATGGAACACACATGAGCGTACAAATTACCTATGGAGCATTTTTTAAAGTTTACGTAGCCTCGATATGGTACAATATGCAGTAATATAGCATGCACTTATTACAACGTACGCAGTAGAGAAAAACAAGAAGTTACATACCTATTAGATTACACACAAATACTGCTAATACAATTAAATTTGAATGCAATAAAAGTAATATGAAGGTCTAGCAATAAGAGGTTCATGGCACGATCTTGAACATTGTTTCGGATTCAAAAGTCAAAATTAAACTGATGTTTAGTAATCAGAGGAGATGAAAACCAACAATGAAACAAATCCAAACTCTGAGTTCAGTCCGTGAATTGCTGTAGCTTCCAAGCATGAGGTTATCCCTTTCGATTATTGCATTCCAAATTATAATCACATTCTTCTAGTGGCAAGCCTATAAAGGAACATCATGTTTGTGACTAGAGAGCCATGTGAGAAACATAGAACTTGGACCTGTCACGAGTGAACCTTTATACAGTCCTTCTCAAAAAGATAGACGGATTGCGCGTCTGCACCATCGCGGCGGAACCTGAACGAGGGATGCGGAGAGAGCATGCTCCAAGTGAGAGGGCAAGTAGGTCCCGCCGCGATTCTGCAGCCGCGGCAATAAGAAACCGCACGCGCAATTCGTCTATCTTTTTGAGAAGGACTGTACTTATCATTTATGACACTAACCTGCAAATTAGCTTCACTTTCACGCCTGGACTTTGTTCCTTTCCATTTCAGTGAGTGCACCATTTTCAAGCGATTTTCTTCCATTTTCTGTTGTCATCAAACTCAGGGATTATCCAGGATAGAAGAAAAATGGAACAGATAGGAATGATGTCTCATCTGTAATAGCTGATCTGTACGTCTGTGAATATAATAAAAAAGGACAAGAGTGAAATACTACTAGACCAAACATCTTTTGGCAATTCCAAAGAAATTCATGAGCATGCCAACACATATCAAACAACGAAAAAGAATAAACAAAGATCAATAAGCAACGTGAAGTAACAGACGCTTGTGTGATTTCCTACGACGGCGGCGTCCCCTGCACGACGCTGTCACGTTTTTATGGTTGAGCGGGCCGGCCGGTAAAATTTAGGGGCCGCTGCTCGGCCGGTAATAAGCCACGCCCACAAATTAGGGCCGCTGCTGGGCCTGCCTTGCAAAGTGGGTGCGCGGGCCGCCCGCTTCGAGTGTCTGAGCTGTTCCACCCGCCCCGAAGATCAAAAGTTCAAGTACAGGATTTATCTTTTCTAACAACCCTCCTAAGATTTCCAATCATCAGAAGGTTAGCTTGTCCAAACTGCAGTAACGCGGAAATCTGTCATCACGTCAATGTCTAAGTAAGATAGCTAGTTGGTTGAATGGTCGAACATTCATATCGTTGTATTGGCAATCTTACGTACTCAACGAACCGCAGGTCATTTTGAACCTATCAATACATAAGACAAATACCTTATTCGTGACACGTGCTTGAAGTGTGGCGACAGCTGTACAACCTCTATTCTCAAATCATAAATATGGAATTTCTTAATTTTTTTTCCTTTTCTTCATCATTCGAATTCTCCATTCATTTTGGTCAAACTTATAAAGATATTGAGGAATAATACGATTAGTGCCAGAGTCGTGTATCTTCTGAAGGTCCTTCTTTGCAGGTCATTTTGTCCTTCTCACGTTCCTCCGCGGACTCCTGATGTATTCCTCGTTTTTCATTCAATATTTCATGAGAAATGATTTCGCTTTAAAACTGCTCTTTTTTTCTTCTGCTAGCTTCTTCGTCGTCATAGGTATAGGATTAATACATTTCCTAGCCACAGTTATTTTGAACTTCAGAATCTGAAAGTTTGAGAGGCGAAAAGTTGCCTACTATCAGTTGATCAACTGTTTTCGTAAAGAAACTTGCCTCTGAAATCTACCCTTTTATTGTTCCGAAGTGAAGTTACTGGTGAATTTCTTTTTAGCAATTGATATGGGGAAGATTGTTGTTCGGATTTGACTGTTTTATGTGGGAAAAATAAAGTGAGCTTTGTTCACTTAATTCAATTTTCGGCTGCCCCTCATAATTCATGTGAAAGCTTCAACATATTATGTAACGGGTACACTTCACAACCTCATCCTTTACCGCATATCGTTAGCATGGAGATAACATCTATTAAGCGTTTTGAGAAGTGAATTAGTATGCCCTACTCTGCGAAATATTCGGACAACTTTCTCCCCAAATTAGAAGACCATGTGCAGAAATTATCTCCAGTAGGTATTAAGGATGGAATTTGTTTCTTCCTTCTGAAATCTGATCAAGGAAAAGTAGTTTGAGTGATTAAGATAGGCCGGAACTAGTAGCGTAGCTCTAAAATCAGCTCGAAGATGACGTAGATGAGTGTAGGGCCTTATACCTGGAGTGGGAGGCGCGGTCTGGCTCTATGATTGGCTATTGGGTGAATTCACCACTCGTAGAGCTCTGCCACACCGTCCTTTCAAGGTATAACGCTCCACACTCGACGAAGGTCTCATTAACTTTTGTCGTAAAATGGGTCAGGAATGTATAGTTCCATGCAGCACGATTATATCCGAGCACATTTCTCAGTTGCATTGAAAATGAACTGAAGTGAACACTAAACCCGTGGTATGGAGTTGGAAAGCTAGCTTGACTAGGCGTCACTCTAGAAAAAGACATAGTTTTTCGCAACTTTTGCTGTTTTTTGTCAGGTGATGCTTCTTCATACTTGCAAATATAAATTCTATTAGAGTCCATCTTCTTCTTCTTCTCAGCAGTAAGAGATAGTAAGATATTGCCATTTTTATGCTTCCCATTCATCTAAATTTTTCCCATTTCTTTATATCAACTAGGCAGTGTTCGAGCGATGCCATTAATTTTGCCTTGAAACGACATGCTTTACTATCCCCGTCCTTTTTCTTCATGAACTGCAATGCAAGTTTAGCTTACAAAGGATGACGAGTACAGCATTGTATTTGTGTATGCGTATCATTTCAGTGTAGTTTAATAACATGTTTCAGGAAAAATTGGAAGTGTCATGCGTGCATTCTCCTGCTGTAGCCGAACTCATGCGGAGTATTCGCTCTCACATTGATTCACTGTTAGGAGAACACAAGGCAGAGCTGAGCGCAATGAATCTGGCTGTTGCTCACTCCCTTGGTAGATACAAAGTGAAATTCAATCCCGAGAAGATCGATACAATGATTGTACAGGTTCGGTGTCATTTACTGTCACATTTATCCTTGCAGTTTGTACTGTTTCTTGCTACAGGCTGTTTCCCTCTTGGATGATTTGGACAAGGAACTTAATAACTATGTAATGAGATGTCGAGAATGGTATGGGTGGCATTTCCCCGAATTAGGAAAACTTGTTCAGGATCACCAGGCTTTCGCGAAAGTACGCGTTTTGTTACAAGAATCAGCAATGGCTGCTTTTTACGTGTTCAATTTACATTCCGTTGCTCTTGCAGGTTGTAAAAACTATCGGTATGCGACAAAATGCTATTAATGCCGACTTGTCAGGAATTCTTCCTGAAGAACTCGAAGCAAAAGTGAAGGAGGAAGCAGAAATTTCAATGGGAACGGATATTTCCGAATTGGATCTCATTCATATTAGTGGCTTATGCGATCAGATCATCGAGTTATCTCAGTACAGGTATGTACGTGATAAATCACGAGTTTCCTGGCTGTGCCTCTCGCTTCTAGAAGGAACCGTTCAAGAAGTGATATGTAAAACTGGTAGTGTCTTTAGCATGCACTTTAGATGGCTGTCATCATACTTAGCACCACTCCTAGTTCCTATGCCAATGATGCTTTTTTCTACTTCAACGATTTTGATTTCAAAATCTAAAAAAAAAACACTGAGAAGTAGAATTTCAATTTTTTTACTCGTTTGGTTCGGTCTTGTCCTATTCAATTTCATTCTTCTTTTTTTTTCGGGCGTAATTCTGTGAGCTCACGCTTGGTACGACCTGCACATATAGTCAACTCATTTAAACGTACATTTCTATAGTGTGTTTCACCGGGGAATAAAGTAGTGAAGAAATTAGAGAAAGAGAACACGAGAAAGTGCAATATTCGGAGAGGTAGGCGAGGAATGCAAATAGTGGGCGCAAATACTCAACTACCGTCGTTTTTAAAACGGACTATATGAAGAACAACAACGTTGTTTTAGGTGCACCTCTCACATATATGTTTAGGGCACAACTATTTGACTACTTGAAAAATCGGATGACTGCTCTCGCCCCAAATCTCACATGCTTGCTTGGTGAACTCGTTGGTGCACGACTCATCTCACATGCCGGATCTCTCGTTTCATTAGCTAAGGCTCCTGCATCTACTGTACAAATTCTTGGTGCTGAAAAGGTAACGTTCGTTTTCGTTAGTCTCTCTATATCTTTTGTCCTGTCACAGGTTAAATGTTAGGCACAAAATGTGGTGAGCGACGAGAATACTTGACAATTTGTGCTTTAGGCGTTGTTCCGTGCACTGAAGACTAAGAAGGACACTCCCAAATATGGACTCATTTATCATGCCCAGCTGATTACACAGGCTCCTGCGAAGCTGAAAGGAAAGGTGCGGATTGTTTTGTTCCCTGAATACTAATCTATGAATAAATAAAAACATGGGCCCGAATACTGATATATGTTTTCCCTTCACCGGTAATATAAAGTGCTGTTCAGATGGCACGCAAGCTCGCTGCGAAATGCGCATTGGCCACGCGTATCGATGCTTTGGCCGATGAGTCTAAAGGTGCAGAGGTTGGAATGGAGTGCAGGGCCGGCTTGGAAGCTGTGTTACGTGGAGAGCAAGAACGAGGACCTAAAAAGATTAGCGGTACCTCACACAAGCATGAGAAGTACCACTTCAAGAGGTAGCTGGAATTTTTGTTCGAAAGCGTTCTAAGCTTTATTGAGCATTTGTAGTGAAACCTTCGAATACGATGAGGCAAATGATGTTCCCAAGAAGCCTGTGAAGCGAAAGTTTGACGACGATGAAGCGGAGCCAACGACCAAGAGAGCCAAAGTATTCATTTACAATTTCTCCAAGATTTTCTCAGTATGTAACATTAGAAAAAATGTTTTCTCAGGTGCAGCCCGAAGAGGCGGAGGCAGTCCCGAAGTCAGAGAAGAAGAAAAAGAAGGAAAAGAAGGTAAAAGTGGAAGAAGAGGAAGAGGAATAACAAAATAAGTTGAATTATATTGTTGTTGTAAAACATTGTTGTTTTTCACGTTGTTTTATGCGGAGGAGTTAGCACCGCAGTGACATTGCTTACAGTTGTTATTGTTGCCACGTTGTTGGATGTTACATGTTAATAGATGCGCTATCCATTTATGTCACATAAACAATCCATTAGAGTCATCTTGTTGTGGCTTCTTCGACACCTTCTTGTCTTCCTGACACAATCCTTTCACACATTTCGACATGTAGCAAATGTCAGTGCCCTCAAAACCTGCACAATTTCCTCCAGTGCGTATTTTAGCCATGCAATGTGCATCTCCATCTGCAGGAATATAGCAGAAGAGGTACCTGTAATTTCGTATTCAAAGACTTGCTTAGAACATCAACTTTTAGATTAATAGCGATGCGAAGCATCTGAATAGGAACGGCGACACGATTTACTTCAATGTAGGGATTTGGCCTCAGGTCTAACTCAAATACAATTGTGTTTTGAACAGCAGACACTGGCTTTGGACACTTTGGCATGAGTTCAGAATTATTGCCATTGGAATTCGAAGGGTTTGCATGGTGTTGTCTGTTTCAAACCAAATATGGTAAGAGGCTCGATGCGCATGCACACGGTCGATGGTTCGATCGTTTTGAAATTATATTAGGTTGAGTCGAAAGTTCTCGGAGAAATTGACAATATCTTTATTTCTCTTGCAATTTTTAGGCGATAAGTGTGAATCATTTGAGGCCATGCCCCAAAGGCATCGCTGGTCTTCTGCCAACATTTAAGCAGATCATAGGTACCCCTGCTCCAGAACGCTGGGGAGCGCTTCTTGAAGAAGTGCTCCAGTGCCTTTTCAATGTCGTAGCGGATTTGAAATTTTTGACCAAAGAGATGACGTTGGAGATGGGGATAAAGGTAGTAATCCAAGTAAGCCAGGTTTGAGAAATACAGAGGGAGTGGTGAAATGGTGCATCCGAACTTCAATAGTTCGGCATTGGTCGTTCTTGCAATGTGTGATCGGACGCTGTCGTGATAGAAGTAGACCTTGTTCTGCTGCGGGCGCCCATTTTCGAGATTTGCTTTCAAATTCCTCAGTCGCTCAAAGTAAGCGTCTGCGGTCACTGTAGGCCCTTTGGCAAGCAGCTCCCAATATTCGACGCTGTGTACGCTCCGCCAGATGCAGAGCATAACCTTTTCGGCGTGTACGTTGGGTTTAGGTTTGCCTCCTGCACCCGCACCTTTGTCAATCCAGCATGCACGATGATAAACTTTAGAGTAGGAAATCTACTTCTCATCCTTGGTGAATGGGTACTCAAGCCACGTGTGGGTGCGCTTCAGCGTGTGAACAGAAAGTGACATATCAGCGCAGCGGTCCATGCCATACTGCATCAGAGCATGTGGTACTCATCGACTGAGTTTTCGCGCCTTGCTGATCGACCTCAGTCGGCGAACAACAATGATCTGACTCACCACAAGAGCGACTGCCAGTTTGAGTGCTTTGATCACCTTAATCACCTTGACTCCCCTTGATCGTCGGGCATACCGAGCGGGCACCAGCAATCCTTCCATCTGTTCCTCTCACGTGCCAGGGTGGTCCAATGCGTTCTGTCCGTTCGAGAGACGCGAAGAGCATCATATCGTTCTTTAAAGGACTTCGTGAAGAAGTCTGACCATCGGGTCGGTGGTCTTCCTGCCGTGCGCTTTACGTTCCGTGGAGTCCAGTCGCTGACGGCTCTTGTCCAACGGTGGTCATTTAGGCGCTTCACGTGTCCGGCCCACCTGATCTTACTGAACTTGGCATACACGGCCGATCTTCGACTGTTGATGTAGGGTGGATCTCCGTATTCCCGCCCTCACTTGCGTTAGGCGGATCAGTCCTACCATCACCCTCTCGACGGAGCGTTCGATGACGCTGACCTCATTCTCATACTGCTTACGTAATGCCCAGGTTTCCGAAGCGTAAGCCAAAGCAGGGAGAACCGTGGTGTTGGAGAGATGGGCACGGAGCCTGGTGTTCTTCGTCTTCTTCTGCGTCCTCGATGCTCTTGTAGGCTCCCCAAGTCGCTCGCTTCCTCCTGCCCAGCTCTGGAGCGAGGTCGTTCATCATGTTGACTTCTCGACCTAGATATACGTAGCTGGAGCATTCGGAGATGGTCTTTGGGCGAGAATGGGGCATCCGGGACCCATCCGTTCCTCATGAACATCGTCTCCGTTAGATTAAGTTGGAGACCGATCTTTCCACACGCGTTGTCGAAGTCGGCCAGCATACATTCCGCTTGACTGATGTTGAGTGTTATAAGGACAATGTCATCAGCGAAGCGAAGATGGTGTAGGAGCCGGCCGTCAACTCGCACTCCCATGTTGTCCCATTCTAATCTTTGCATGACGTCCTCGAGGGTGGCGGTGAATAATTTCGGCGACACAGTGTCGCCTTGTCGAACCCCTCTCCTGACGTCGATGGTGATGTCGTCGTAGAATGGTGAGATTCTGGTCGTGAAGTTGCTATAAAGCTCACGAAATATCATGGTGTATTGAGCCGATACACCCTGGTTGCCCAGGGCTTCCAAGACTGCTTCTGTCTCAACGCTGTCAAAGGCTTTCCACAAATCGATGAACGTGAGACAGAGAGGCATCTTGTACTCTCGTGATACTTCAATGAGCCTGGTGACGGTGTGTACATGGTTGATCGTGGGCGCCGGAGGGCTGTCATCTTGGTCTTACGGTTGGCGAAGTCTCGGCGGGTGTTGCGGATGCTTCTCCCTGCCTCTGCGGGTTCCGCCAACACCGCTGCTAGGCTCTCCTTAAGGTCATCTTTTATCGCTCCTCTGCACCGTCTTGCAAGCTCGGACGTAAGCTGGTAGTTGCCTGCGGCTCTCGCTGCTCCACGCTGGCGTATCAGCTCGAGGGTCTCATGGGACAGTCGTCTCTTAGTGGTTCTCGAATCCTCGGCTTTCTTCGCAGTCACGGAGATGCTGAATGAGCCGTCTTCATCGATGTTGTCATTAACGGTATCTTCCCAAAAGCCGGCTAACGTAGTGAAGAGATCCTAGTTGATGGTTGGTTTGGGACTCCTCTCCTTGTACTTCGCGGCTTTTTCTCCTTTGCGCGAAATGAAGAATCTTGCGCAAAGGAGGCGATGGTCTGATCCGGTGTAGAACTTCGGTACAACACCGACGTCGGTCAGGCGAAACCTTCGGTTGACGATGATGTGGTCGATTTCATTATGGTACTCTCCACCAGGCGACTCCCACGTCCATCGTAGGGAGGTTGGCTTCTGGAACTGTGAGTTACCATGGATGCTCTTCGTCGTTATGATAAACTAGGAGAGCCTCTCTCTTTGTTCGTTCCACTGTAGGCCGTGGGTACCGATGTGAAGTTCCTCATGCGTTCTTCTAGGGCCAATCTTGGCGTTGAATTCGCCAACGATGACCTTATATAATAGAATGTATGGTCTTCCCTGCAGAACTTCTCCAAGTCCATATAGAAGGCCTCGATCTCGTCTTCGTTAAATTACCGCAACAGCCAGCTGAACAGAAATCATTCCAAGTGAACATTTGCACTGAATCGGTTACATCCAAATATTCATAGTACCGAGAGCCTACCAAAGGGCATCACTCCAAGAAAATGAGAGAAGGCTACCGCTGGCGGATTTGAGGGATTTTCAGGAGATCGTTGAAACTACATGGGGAGAATATTGGTATTCTATTCCATGGAAGGTTCCCAGGATTTTCAATGTGAAGTATGCGAGAGAAGCGAGCATCAACAAGAGTCTGGAAGTCCAGCGTTAGCCGGACGGCCAGACTGGTATCATATATAGAGAAAAAAGCTTCACAGATTCGGTTGGAAATGAGAATGAGGTAATAATAGTACAGAATCTGCAAGATGCAGGAGAGTTGCTCTCTATCAAGCAGAGCTAGGCGAGCTGCGATAAACGTGACTATATTGGGTGCTAGGAGCCTGCTTAGAGCCCATCTGCTTGGACTGACAGCCGCGGAGTCATGTCATGTAACTCTCTTTCCCGAAGTGACCAAACTTAAGTAAGCTGACACGTCATCAGAGTAAGAGCTCTGACAAGAAATCTGGATTTGCAATTACGACAGGAGTATCTGCACGGAAAGATAATCATACTTTGTATTCGTTTCACGGTTGTTCCGGCAGTGTTATTCATATGGGGTGTATCAGTTCAAGATCGAAAATCCTGACGGGTGCTACTTTTGAACAAGAGAACTCACAGTAGGTTGAACACCCACAGAAGGCATTTTCAATTCGGGGGTGGTAATGCACTATTATCGGACACGTGTTTTAGCGTTTCCCTGTTTTGCAGCGTAGGTATATACACACCAAATCTCAACAGATCCCTTGTGATAGGAGTGAGATAACCGGACCACTACTCCTTCAATAAACGAGGAACAGCAGGAAGAATTTGTGAAAGACAGACAGACAGACAGACAAACAGACACACAGACAGACAGACAGACAGACAGACACAGACAGACAGGCAAAACACACAACACAACACAACACAACACAACACAACACAACACAACACACACATGCATTGAGTATAGACGGCACCCCTAGGGGCCCTCAAGGCATCGTACTTTCACCAGAGATAAACTTACTTTGAGTTACAATTCGGATTATCTCGGCTACAGCTCGGGCGTGGAGCAAACTCGTACATCTCGTCTGTGTATCCATTCGAGAGCGCTTCTCGGTTTGTCATAGGCTGGAATATATGTTAGTTGTTCCATTACATTTTCAGTTAATATTAAGGAACAGATGAGAAGTGGATTACATGGAGCATGGGCATGATGCTGTCGAGTGCGTGCCAAAAAGGGAAACAATTTGGGTCGTTAGGAGGATAATCCCTTTCTCGCTGTGTTCGACTCTGGAAATGAAGGCTTTCAAGACAACCGTTTCTTCTTCGTCGTTGTTGGAGTGGAGTTGGATAGGTTTCTGGTGTACGGTCACTGTATGTACAGAGAATTGAGAGATGCTTGACATCCCTTCACCTCACCTGCATTTTTTGTCTCCATGCCTCGTAGATAAAATCGACCATTGAGTGATGGTAGAGAAACACGACGTCGTTTGAGGAAGAGGTTGATTTTCCCATGTCACCATCTCAAGAAGTTATGGCTTTACAGTGATTTTAAATATTAGTTGTACAGCGAATTTAACAGCTAGCTTGGTGCAAAAGTTTTCTTCATTAACTCGAAGAGTATTCCTCCAGAGGCTTCTGCAACATGGTCAGTCACAGCAAAACTGTTGTGACTTGAAATTGGTGTGTGCAAAGTTGAGGCAAATGTGGGAAACGGTGGTGAACAGAAAAGGCATCCACTGCTCCGGGATAACGCCAGATCCCATATATCAAAACTAACCCGACAAAAATTGACGCAGGTAGGATAACACAGCAGCAATATATTGATGTGCACCATGTTGGAATCACTTATGTACCACACTTTGTAGATTCGTGCGATCTCAATTGTAGATTCGTGCGATCTTAGTTTTTGTTGCTAGGGTCTTCAAAGCATCGTAGGTAAAAACACCTTGAGACGAATAGAGGGTTACCCTACGAATAAAATTGCATCTGAAGCGAGTTACAACGTTTTGAACTATGTTATCCGGCCTATCAATCAATTTCTCAGAATGACGGCACATTGACCACAGATCGCTTCTTAGGGACAGAATGCCAGAAACTTCTGCACCAGTCTAACTGTTGGTTCCCGCAATTTACCGATAAAGAAGTGGACGTAATCGTGGGAATACTCGAGCATCCTTGCATCTAATCTGTCAATTATTGAACATGTCTGAAAAAAATTTCTTCTTCACTTTGTAACTTTTCTACTTCGACGAATTTTTGGAAGGACCGCAGCAGAAAACCGGAACAACCGACACATGATCTGCGGTCCTTCTGACTTTCTGCTGCGGTCCTCATGAATCTCTTTATCTGTGTGTCTCGCTTCTTAACCAGATGATCGCGATCTTGTTCTGCTGCGCTTCTTCTACCAAATTTGTCTGGATATAAGAATGATATCGCTCTTTGTGAGAGAAACTCATCATCACCATTTTTGTTTATGGATGCTGCGAAGCCAATTTAGAAGGGAGGTTGCAGTACTGACGTTGTTTCAGTCATGATCCTTAACGACAGCGGCAAGATCGGTTCCTTCTCAGCAATCGCTGTATCCGAGCATTTATCTCCATCATATTCTATTGGCTACAGATTCCTCAACATGAGTTGAACACACTATGAAATTTGCTTGATTCTTCGCATCAAAAACTGAATTTACATTGAACCTCTCTTCTTCAGGTTTATGAAGACGAAATAAAGGATAAAGGATAAAGTGGTCGGCGCTGATCAAACCCGTTTGTGGAATGCGCTACGCATTCGACTTCATCTGGGCATCGTGGAGGCGTTGAATGCGTATGTGCCCTATACAGTGACTTGCGGAGGGCATCCGATGAACCAAGTCAGTGCTTTCCCAGACTCCTTTGGTACCAATTTACCAACTACTGCGCCACACGCGCCCAAAGACGAAAAAAGTTGAAAAATTACTCCTAATAACTAGTACTCTCATAACCCAATAGTACTCCCATACCTGTGAAGTGCAGCGGTATGAAGCAATGATGCCTGGCATCATGTCTATTTCTCAGGAAACAAAATGCAGGTTAGGTCTTACAGCTTTTGGATCCTATCCGTTTTTTCTTTAGCAGTCACTAATCCGATTCTAATAGGATGGAGTCATTCAGCTCCAGTACTGCCCGATACAAAATATTAAGAAACTTTTGCCTCAAGCGCCGACTGTGCTCATCCCTTATTATGACCACTGCTGCTGTTTAATGTGTAGTAGCGAGCCTACGTTTACAATAGCTAGCCATGTTGTCCGACAAAAACGTTACCGTAAGAGGCATCGTACATCCTAAAACCATATTTAAGTCTGGATTGTTCACGATCCAGTCCACTCGTGCGTTGCTGAGCAATTCGCCTGCGGGATTCACCCCGAACTGCCGAAGAATACTGGCTCGTCCCTAGAACAATTCGAACGCATTTGCGTACATGCTTGTAGCAAAATTTAATTTTACCTCCATTGTTGTCCAATTGGCGTACGGCCCGCTGACGACAAAGCCGTTATCGTCGACATCGCCAAAGAATATATCGGAGAAGATGAGTGAGTCGAGTGGATCTGGCAGTTCCGAGTCAAGCGTACTGTCCCAGTAGGGAACTCCCATGTTGGGATCGGGTAAATGCCGCCGAATAACCAGCTCAAACCTACAACTTCTGAGCAGACTCAGAAGAATCTGGTCCTTGCCCTCAGCTATCGCGCCCTACCGCTTTAGGTATTCGCGATGCCAGAGAGTGAAGGCTGGTCCTGAATGTACGCCTGAATATTTGTGAACACGTGCGATTCTGTTGTACAAACCACTCCTCTTCATCCAGTTTAGAGCGTTCTAAAAATTTTGCGCACCTTAAAATAGGATTGTTCGAGTTGTTATGCAGCGGAACACCAGACATTAATCAATGCTCGTTGGTCTACTCAAACTAACTTCGAATTGGTTTCTAACAGTGTCGTCAAGTGTCCTTATTTCCTGCCGCAGTCCTCTCTTTAATGGTTTTCCATTTTGTAAGACGCAGTCGTTTCCACGGGTTGTACCTATACAGAGCTCTTTCCGAACTGAATTTTGAAAAGATGTTCAGAACTGTAGGTTTATATATTCAATATGAGGGTCGGTTCAGGTAACTTCAGCGTGGAATGGCAACTATGCCATGTTTATTCTATTGTATACACAGTTTTAGCCATGTCATGAAAACTACAGTTAAAACGATTAAATTGTAATTTTTTAACTTATTTCCCATCAGTAAAATATCTTTGGTGTCACAATTTCTGTGGTGCTGCCCTGGGTCAGTAGATACAGAACCAACGCATTGTCGGAGAGAAAGTGCGGCTGATCCATATGGTTTTTAACAGACTTTTCAAACTCTGATTCCTCTGCACACCTCAGAAGTTCTATTAGAGAGGACTAGCGTCTGCTACGTGGGGGCAAATCGCTGGATTTCAGGGGAAGAGAGACTACAGCCTGATTGTGAGACTAATGATTGTGAGACCAAGAACATGTGGTTGTAGCCTGTCCTAGAGTAAAGGCCGGTTGTCAGCCACCGAGGAAACACCATCGCACCCGTCGGGAAATGTGTTATGGTGTTGGTTGTGCGTAGGATTCTCTCGAAATCATGATCCTCATGAGAAAAGCGTGGGGTGTCGTATGAACAGATCAAGACTGTGAGCTGCACCCCATTTTTTCCCGCCCGCCCACTTTCTGCGTCCGCCACTGGCCTATATGGAGACTGCCGAGTTTTTTGAGAGCAACGAAGCGTGACAACAAAGTAATAGCCAAGGTTTGCTCCATATTAACTCTGATAGGTTAGAGGTTCGTAATCGCCAGTTTAACCATGGGCGTGCCAAGAGTAGAGCCGTTTTCCTCAAAAACAGAACATGATAAGAAAATCAATCAAGATCAGATAAATCCAGAGTGTGAGTAGTTGCTGCAGAGCGGATTGACCGAAATATATAGATTGTAGGGAAGGTTCTCGCGGTTTTTGAAACATAATATTTTATTGACTTCTTAGAAATAGGAAAACCAATCATCACTACGTGCTATCACTTTTTGCCAATTTTCGAGAAGCGTTTCGATGTCTTCGGCATAGAACTGTACTAGCATTGACTCGAAAAAGTTGTTCAATCAGCGATACAAGTCATCTTCATCAACGCAAGCTTTCCTTTGCAAGGCGTTAGAGATAGTTAAAGGCAGCACCCACGGAAATTTTTGTGTTGGAGATTCCGCTGAATTTCAAGGTTTTCCGGGACGATGAACTCATAGGCAGTGATGAAACAGCGTGAAACACGCCGGAAGACGAGAAATGAAGGCCCTGTTTCCCTTGCGTCCACAGCGCGGCCGAGTTTTCCGTTGAGAATATACGCGCGTATCGTCACGCATTCTTGTGGATGGTGTGCATTCCATACCCTACACTGTACAATATTTCTTATACAACATGATAAATTAGGCTAGACCACTAGTAGCATGCCAAATCAATAGCGTTAACTGGCGTGGGGGACACCAAAATGGCCAAGCTCGGTCTGTGTCCACGGCAGTATCTCTACAGATAGGCCGCTTTTCTCTGTGTTCAAGTTACCATTGTGATTGCCTGGCAGCCGTCCACATGGAGAATGACTCACCTCGAAAGTGACGACTTCCGTGGGTGCTGCCTTTAAGAGAAGTTGGTAATCTTTTGGCGCAAAATCAGGCCTGTACGGTGATGGTCTCAGCACTTCCCATCCAAGGTCAGGTAGCTTCTGGTGAGTCACTGTTATAGTGAGCGGACCAGCATTGTCGTGCAGGAGTAGGATCGCACCGTGATTCGGATTTTCCGGCTATTCCATTCAGCTGCTGACAGTACAGGTCCACTGTGAGAGCAGTGTGGCGTGGCAGCACCTCACAGTGTATGATTTCTTTGCAGTCACACCAAGCACTGATCATAATCTTCAGAGGGTGGAGACCTGCCCTTAGCCGCTTATCTACTGTGAAAATGAGCTTCATCCAGTTCTTTGTGCGTATGTATGAGGGCAGTTCATTGGCCACCTCGGCACGTCGCTGGAGACCGCGTTCACTCAAATGATCCCCACACACTGTGATAACGTTTATACCTTTCCCAACTAACGCAGGTGATCGGCGATGGTGGTAAAGTAGACATTCAAGAATTGTGCCTTTCCTCTCATAGTCTGCGTTGGATCTGAATCCACCAACTGCCACAATTGGCTGTTGTCGACTGCGGATGCGCGTCAAAACCATGAGGAAACATCGAGGTTGAAGTCGCCAGCACGAAAGCGTCTGGAACAATTTTGCGCAGGGCGTTCGACCACTCTATCGTCCCCAAATGCAGCGTTAATACGAGAATGGATACGGTTGCTGATTCACCAGATTTGAAGCCTTATACTAGAAGCCTGCAGATGTACTGTTTTGAAGAATCAGTGCTTCTGGTATGAGTTGTGCAGGAGCTCACAGTGGGTGATAATAATAATCTCCCACGTACCTGGTCTCTAGACATTTGACTCGATTGACACGATACGACCTTTGAATAGTCACTGTTCGAATCAATGGAACTTCAAGTCAGTGCTAATGCTGAATTTTTGGACTACTCCACAAGATCTGTTTAACATGATATCGATTATTCGAAAAAGAGCGGGAGTTCGAATTATTCGACTTGACTCGATGTCGACATGTCGATATCGAGTCAAACGTCTACTGGTCTCCTTATCTATAGTCAACTCCAAATGTCCGTAGACAAGAGTTGGGACCGCGGCGCGGTTTCCCTCCGCGTCTCTGCCCTGCATGCCACGCTGAATCCGTGCAGCAGACAGCGAGAGACCCGCGCCGCGGCCCCAACTCTTGTCTACGGACATTTGGAGTTGACTATATATATACATACAGAAAATAACTCTCTGCAAGGCAACGTGGGGTTTAAAAAAAGCACATTTTTGAAAACCGCTGGAAATTTCCCTACAACCTAATAATATGCCAACTAGAACACATTTAGTTATTTCCCAGAACACGTCTGCCTCGCTCGCAGGAGCGGATATGAGTTTCCTTACATTATTAAGATCAGTCACAAGGGCCGACAATGTCATTTTAAGAGGCTGTAAGAACGAAAATTTCCGGAAGTCTACACGATGGTTTGGGCGCAAATATGCTGACGGAGTACAAGAAAAGAGTGTCCTGTTGGAAATCTCATCAGATGACTATTTAACAAGGCGAGCCAGAAACATATATAGTCATTCCAAAAAATACTCGCCTCCCGCTACACTGCGCGTCGATTGAGCCACGTCGCAGCACGTATGATAATGCATAGGACGCGCGGCGCGGCGCAGCAGACGGGCGGTGGATGCCGGAGGCAAGTATTTTTTTGGAACGACTGTACTTAATCTTACCAAGCGGGGTGAAAGATCATAGATTCCAAGCTGTGACAGAGATATGTAATCTCATAGCTAAGGATACAGTGACATTACCTGGAAATTCAAAGCCAATATGTTGGCAAAAACACAGTGGAAGCTAGAGTTAGTGCTTCTGGGCACAAACGAAAATCACCACGAATCTTGCAAACTACCGACAACAAATAGTTGGGAAAATTCGCAGGATATCACTGTCAATCGCGCCAAATGCGGCGCAGCTGCTCGAGGCCTATAAACTGCGAACAGGGTCTTACTACTGTTTCTTTTATGAGCCTCTTCGAAATGAGCAAGAACATTCCTAGGAAAATGATGTACGTGAAAGTCCACGAAGGCAAAGAGAACAATAGGATGTAGAGGGTTATATCTAGAAAGGGCTGCGCGGCTGAGCTCTGCAAATGATCAATTCACTCAATTGGCCATTCACAGAGCCATTTGCGCTGCCCATTCCAGGTATAACACCCCACACCACATTGAACACTTTGGACCTTTCATGATTCGTGCGCATCCCCCTCCCCCTTCCTCACCTGTAACATCTATTGTGAAAAGCCGGCGTTCACTATAATGTGGAATCTCTCAGTAGCAAAAGATTCTCATTTTCATGTTCTTCCTTCTCTTATCTGTTTTGCATTTCCTGTGAATAGTGAACAATATTCACCATTGAAATAGGGACAAACACATTTTCTGTCTAAACAGGGAAGATACTTCTCCTCATACGGTGTCCATTCTGGAGAGACGAATACGTCATCCTTTGGTATGCTATGTTTCCCGAATGCAGACGAGTCCACGTTCGCAGCGTCCACCTAAATATGCTTTCGTCAGCTAGGATTAAACGTTTTTAAATGATTTCTTGTAAGCCGCACTCTTTGGGTAAGTGTCGCTTATCTTCACAGGTGACATCTAGGGTTCAAATTCAATGTATTTTATCCAGTTGGGTTAGGCTCCCTAACGGATGCGCTGCCCTGTTCTGGGTGTTCTGCTATTAAGCAAAAAACATCCGCGCAAATATATATATATATATATATATATA
>JARK01001341.1:1139502-1155841 GCA_000688135.1 Ancylostoma ceylanicum | reverse complement strand
CTCCCCCCACTTTGGGCGCTGGCGTACCCTTATCAAAGCGGCGGACCCGGCTCCCCCCCACTTTGGGCGCTGGCGTACCCTTATCAAAGCGGCGGACCCGGCTCCCCCCCCCCACTTTGGGCGCTGGCGTATCCTTATCACAGCGCTGGACCCTCTGAGGAACGGTAAACCACTTGGGCATATGAATGGTGTACGACAGCCGCCCCACTGATCCTTCAATGTAGGATGAATGAATTTCGTGACACACAGACACGCACACACACACTTACACACTTACACACAGAATAAGCCCGTTATTATTAGTCATGATATATCCATCCGCTTCATTTTCACTTTTCACCTTTAGCCGTTTGGTAAGAATTCATTACCGGCTCTATCATCTATTTATGTTGTCTTTCACCGTATAAATAACACCGGATAACAGAGTGGAAGTAGTCTAGTGGGAACAAGGATATAAAAGCTGTGCGTTTCCCCCAGTGACCGAATACATCGGGTACGGACAAGGTTTAAGAGTCTCTTACCCTACCAGTTTGTTGACAGAGGGATATTACCATGCCATACTGAACATGGAGTCGATGCATAATTGTGGGTAATAATCAATAGTTGAATACGTAATGGAATTATGACTTAGTGACGATACACTGTGTGACTCGTATTGTCGAAGTATTCTGAATTCGATTGGGCCAACTACTTTTAGAAGAATGGACAACAGTGCAGAATAAATGTCAATAATTGAACAACAACGGAAACTAAACTGGGTATCAAGTTATCGCTGCATGAGGCACAGAGGCAAATCACAGAAGTTCTCTGGGATCGCTATACAAAATAGTTTGAAGTCTACTGAATAGTGTTATGTAAATGTTTGAGGCGGACCCATTTGTAATTTTATCTGTCCACGATATTCTAAGGAAAGTCATCACATAAGAACCTAGCGGATGAGGGAATGGACAATGGTAAAGTAGTGAGGAATTGTAAATGTATTCGGTTATGCAACCTTTAGGGGCAACAATGGTGGGTTCGGAATACCCGGGTTGGACTAGATGTTAGTCGCGACGACCGCTCAGGTTTGAAATCTGCGGAACAGCTCTTTTACTTTTTAAATTTTACTACGCATAGGAGAAAAAAAGGGATCCTTGTTGAAGATGGCACACCGACTGTTGGAATCACAAAAATGAAGTGACTGAAACCAAATTAAAAACTGTGAATATAAATATTCAAGGAGTGATAAATGTTGAGAGGTTGGATGAGGGTACAACATGGTACATCTCTATTTCATGGAGAATTCTGAGCTGGAATACATCTAACAATAATGCAATACAAGAATACAATGCATCTAGCGCTGAGGCTTCCGCGTCACAAATAATTTCAAAAGAAATGTGCTCACCTTCTCGTGATCTTCGTGGGGCACTCTAAACCATGGCTGCTCAAGCCTCTCGACGTACTTCTTGTGTCCTATCATATAAGTCGTTTCGGTGATGAAGGCGAGCGAAGTGTGGATGCACGAGAGCAGAATGAGTACTATTCCGGGTTCTAGTGCACGCTGTCGAATTTTAGCCATGATTGAGTCAGGGCTGGTGACATTCACTTTTGTTTATTTCGAAGATCTATACTGAGTAGAAATGAAGTACTGAAAACGTGTGGGTCCGGCTTAACCTGAGAAGTGGCTTTCTGCCACGGTGTACTCTACTTGTACTAGTATTTCCGCAACAAAAAACACCAGTAATTGTTGTTATGTCTTTGTGAGCGACAACATTCCGCTGTCGTTTTTCACCACTCATTCACATCTGGGTCAATGTGCGCTGTTTCTGAGAGGGAAAGTAATTAAGCATAGTGATCAACCTTCGCTTCAACATCGCTTCTTGTCACAATCCTTGTTGTCCTCTACTGGTTGACCCCATATCACAAAATACAGCGAGACTAGTTCTTTATCGTGCAACAAATTTGAATAATATTAAGTTGGTGCGAAAGTTTTGTTGGCTTTTTTCGAAACTCTGTAATTCTCCCTAGGTGTCGTGTAACAAATGTATATGGTATACATCTTATAGAGCCAATCCTGCTCTTCTTCGCTATAAGTTTAATGGCTGCTCACTTCACTCAGAAAGCAAAAAATATTTGAAAATTCACAGACACTGCATTTTCGATTTTTCGTTTTTCGCGTGATTTTACAATAAGACCACAAGCAAATTGGTTTGAAACACCTTCCTTTCATTTAAACCAGAGAGCACTACCAATCCCGCTGTCGAGCTTTGGCATGATGACTTCCGTTTTCGAGAAACGCAAGCGAGCATTTTTTGAAGCATCTTCTGTGCTCTTTCTGGAATTCTTGCTGGAGGATCCAACGCAAGCTGCAAATTAAAAACAGTACCCTAGGCATCACCTATAGTGGTTATTTGAACCAAATAGTCGAAGGTGCTGCAGTAGAAAAAGGCTCAAGACGCATGAAGGCCCATTTCGGCGCTGCCGAAATCGGTCAAAATTTGCCTTCAGGAACTGTCTCGAATTTGGACACCTTTGCTGGCAAACGGTTCACCATCCATCACCTTTATGAGGTATTAGTTGTTAACATAAGTCCTTGCGCTTTTTTCAGTTGCGATTTTCTCCGCCCTATTGCCTGAAAGCTCTTTTCTTTCTCTACAATAGTATCATGCGTTTTCACAGAACTATTGAACTACTTGATTTTTAGGCTTAAGAAGAATAACCCCAATTCGAGGAAAAACACGATTTCCTCCTTGTATTCAATAGGGACCAGAGAGCAGTCGATACTGTTTGAACGTGGAAGCACTGCAAAATATAAACGCGGAATAACATTACCAGTGGAAGTGTTGTTGAACCAAGGCGGGTGGGGTCCGACGTCATCATGGGCTAAGATGGCTAGACCCGTGCGAATGGAGAATTACCCTAGTTATTGGATAGCTTTGAGAGGTATGACGTCCATCTAGATCATACAATTCACATGGAGCACTTCCCAGCTCCTCTCGACGAAAATTCGTTTGGTCGAAGCGATTGGTGTCATTAAGACCAAGTATGTCTTCCTTGAGCTTCGAAAATAGCTGATGACCAACCTTTTCAAGCAAAATGTCTCCTTCATACTTAGCACAGGCCGTTTGGCCAGTTCTGGTGGCCTTTCGAGCTTTAGATGAATGCCAGAATAGGCAGCTGTCGGTTGCGCTGTTTTTCATTTACTCATTGCTCCACTTCGCAGGCTCAAAACACAAGCAAACTCAGTTTACCAAAGAAAAAGCTTGCAAATGTACCAAAAAATGCTTGCAAATGACTTTTCTTCTGTGCCGTACAGGTTTTTATGAAGGGCACGTCTTTATTTCGGCCTTACGTTTCGACTAAACGTCGTCTTCAGTCGCCTGAAAGTGGTTCAAAATTTCTATCTACCCTCTAGACCACCAAAGTCCTCCTCACACCCGTTTCTTCAACTTTTCCAGGTTAGACAACATGAGCCTCCAGCTGACGAACGAACCCACCACGTGTCCCACCGGTTCAGCGGAGCAGGACGCCACCGCAACAGCAACTGATCGTCAAAGATGGCGAATGGATACTGTATGCCGCAGCCTTGGTCTTATAGGCATGCGCTAGTATCTCGACGATCTTATAGCTCGCATAGTGATAGAAACGGCATTAGATCACTTGCTATAGACATCTGTTCGTTTCTGCTGTTCAGCCCTGGGGCACGCGCGAAAATCCACAACGCCTCAAGAGCTTTCCTAGCCGAAATTCCAGTTTCGAGCGCCAGGTACACTTTATTTCAAAGTCATTCCCGCCGTGGTCCTCCTTCCTATGCTTTCCCAGTGGTGTTATCAAGCTCTGCCGTCTTTTACTTGCCAAATGTTCATTTATACGAACACTCAGGGAGCGGCCGGTCTCACCGATGTAAATGGCAAACGAGATAATAAACAGTAACGGTTACCCACCGCGACCTAAGCGAGTGAGGAAACCAACAGCTATGATGAGCAAAGGCAGTCGGAACGAAAAGAAACTTCCCCTTTGTCTACCCTTTATTTCCGATAGGGTGAGTACCGCAATCAGGCAGTGTCTGAATCGAGCCCAGTTACAGAATGTCGTCTTGGTCAATATTAATTACGAAAACATAAGACGACAACTAGTTCGAAACAGACTCTACGACAGGACTCCAAAAATGCTCCATTCCACTAAATAGCCACCGATGATGCTCCGCTCCACTAAATAGCCACCGACCTTCCTGGATACCACATGAATGCGTAAGAAAATCCAGCTTCTTGAACACTCAGCTTCCAAAATGCTCTAGTGAGATGTTTAAGTAAATTATGGATTTAAGGCAATCGAGACATCAAAGATAGGATAGATGAGGACAGTTAGACCAATTTTTTATTGGTTGTACAGACCACACGTTACTATGGTATCTGAATTTCTCCCTGCGTTGAGTGTCTGTTCCCCTGCGTTGAGTGCCTGTTCCCTCGTGTAGTGCTGCTGATTACGTCCTCATCGAGATCAGAAGAGTTGAACTTCCTTGCCACCTGAACTATGGGATCTTAACCATCAGTGGGCACTGTGCTGGAATGAAACGAACCTCTTCCTTGGTCCACTGTTGCTTAACGTGGCTCTGTTCTTGTTCTGGGGCAGCATTCCAGCCGCCTTGCACTCGTTTCCTGAAATTTGCTGAAATTATAGCCGCACTATCCCCACTACATAATACGACCATAGTTTGTCAAACACAGACTGAAAGCCGCCATCTCCTCCTCCCACGTTGCATCTGTTGGTGGAACAGCAGCAGAGGCTGATGGGAATATTATGGAACACGGTCGAAATGC
Source organism: Ancylostoma ceylanicum (assembly GCA_000688135.1). Classification (NCBI taxonomy): domain Eukaryota; kingdom Metazoa; phylum Nematoda; class Chromadorea; order Rhabditida; family Ancylostomatidae; genus Ancylostoma; species Ancylostoma ceylanicum. Next base: position 1,151,042 of record JARK01001341.1, on the reverse strand, counting down.
ACTTGTCCCGTGCCAGCTGAAAGAAAAATTCGGAGATTATCCCTTATTTGTTCTTCCGATCCCATTTGGTACTACAATAAATAAATTGCCTTAACATTCATGTGAGGACTATGGAAAATTAATACGATAAAGTTCAGTGGCTTTCAAATTGGTTAATCCACTCAGGTGTTATGTGTTGATCAGCAATCGATGAGTGTTTCTTCGTCAGTATTTATTCTGTTCAGTGAGCTTTGGGCGCTGAGCGCCTTCGTCAGACCTTAAAGGCAGCACCAGCCGAAATCCTCGACTTGGAGCTGAGGTGCAATTCGTAAAATAGAGAGTGAGCACATCACAAATGTGAAAAGAACACAAGGAATGATGACCTACCTGCAGAGAAACAAGGATCGCTGTCGCGGCCACTGCGGGTTTTCAACGGCACGACGCGCCGGTTAACGCTATCGCAGTGGGTGGTCTGCCGCGGTGGATGCGTGCAATTCGCACCATTCGCAGGGTTTCGTGGCGGGACGCGCGCACACCCTACAGCGGAGCACTCGTCCGCGCCTTTGACAAGTGGGAAAGAGCGCCTCCATTTCTTGCGTTTCTTGCGTTTTTCACGCAGTTTCATCCCTGCCTATGAGTTTCCCGTCCCGAAAAACCCCGTAATTCGGGAAAGTCTCCAACGCAAGGATTTCCGAGGGTGCTGNATTCGCAGGGTTTCGTGGCGGGACGCGCGCACACCCTACAGCGGAGCACTCGTCCGCGCCTTTGACAAGTCAGAAAGAGCGCCTCCATTTCTTGCGTTTCTTGCGTTTTTCACGCAGTTTCATCCCTGCCTATGAGTTTCCCGTCCCGAAAAACCCCGTAATTCGGGAAAGTCTCCAACGCAAGGATTTCCGCGGGTGCTGCCTTTAATACAATAACACAAGTTACAACACTCACACATATAACAGTTATTGACAGACGAGACAAACCGATCACAAATGACGGAGGGTGAGGAGTGAGAGTACAGTACACACTGCGACAAACAAGTTGGACAGTGATACTATAAACAGTGATAGATACTATAAACAACTACAACACCCGGACTGGTAGAGCGGTCGGTGTCAAGCAATGAGCGGTCGTTGTCAAGCAATGAGTGTTATGGTCTCAGCCAGCTCATCCCTACTGTTAATCTCCGGACGGTGCCGCTTTATTTCTCGGGCCTCCATGATCTTCCTTTCGACAGGGTGCTNCTTTTGCACAAGTAGGACCCGTGCTCAACCGCTTGAGCACGTGGTCCCACGCGGTAGGAATTTTCCACTGCTGCATAATACTTCGAAAATGCGCGAATTTGAGACAAACCAAAGCGCGAATATGCACGAGCTTGGAGCTAATTCATGAAGTTCACCTGCATAGGAGGTAGTAAGTAAGTAAGTTAATCTTCATATAAATTGTTCTTTTACTTGTCAGTTTCAACCACGCATTAAAGAAGTACGAGAAGATGTTTGCTCTGCCCATCGCGTGCATAGATTACTTGAACATTTATTAGTATACTACTGTATAGGAGTTTGCTCATTAAGATTGCTTCACAAAAATATAACAGCGAGAAGGGCGTGCTCACCCGGTTGAGCACGCGGTCCCACACGTCGCGCCATGCGTGCTCAACCGGTTGAGCACATTGTCGCGAATGTGTTAATTGTAGTAAACAAAAAGTTCCTTGGTAACTATGCAAGCTAATTTGAGACTGAAGTAGTAAACGAGTTGAGTTGCACCAAAACAAAGTGACGGATCATCGATGACATTTTCACTCGGAATGCTGTGGAATGAATGGTTTATCTCCACTCAGACCGAGTAACGTAGTTTTTATAGAATTTTTCACCAGCGGCGAGACGCAGAAAGTGGGCGGGAAGGTGGGCGTGGGAGAAAAAATGGGGTCTTCACCGTTCCTGGGACCCGAATGGAAAATCAAATTAATAAGAATCCACTCTAATAAAGCGCAGGTCTGTATAGGTCTGTATATGCAATAAAGTTGAATGTCTGTGCATGTGCATGTGCATGTGCATGTGTGTGTGTGTCTGCCTCTCTGTTTGTCTGCCTGTCTACCTGTCTGTCCGTCTGTCTGTTTGTCTGCCTGTCTGTCTGCCTGTCTGTCTGTCTGCCTGTCTGTCTGTTTGTCTGCTTGTCTGTCTGTCTCTCTGTGTCTGTCTGTCTGTCTGTCTGTCTGTCCGTCTGTCTGTCTGTCTGTTTGTCTGTCTATCTTGTTCTCCTGATAACTTCAGTGACTTTTCGCTTCCGGGTCGGTGGAAAAGGATTACTTGAAACCAGATAATATTACATGCTGATCACTGGAAGTACGAGAATTTGTAATCTCTTAACACATAACGGACAATACGACCCACCGGTGGGTCGTACGAGAACTTACGTAGAGGACAATACGACCCACCGGTGGGTCGTATCCGTTTTAACCCCTTTTCTTCAGTGGAATGCCCCCAAAACAGCTCACTAGGGGTTATTTCACCCGCTGAACACGGATATGACATCCATTTTGTGCCGTAGCGCGATACTGTAGGGTTACTGTAGGAATACTGTAGGTACTGCTGATGTATTTTCTAACAGCATCTGCAGCAACTTTGCCTACTGGTGTTATTTGACATGTTGAATACGAATACGTCATCCATTCTGCATCTTACCGTAGTATTGATTGATACTGTAACGTTACTGTATGGTTACTGTAGGCATACTGTAGATGCAGTTTATTCACGAAATTCAGCAAAACTTTGCAGGGTGGGGTTATTTGACATGTTGAGCATGAATTCGGAACTTGTTTTGTACCGTATTGCAGTGCTGTAGAGCTACTGTAGAGTTACTGTATGGTTACTGTAGATCCATCTTCTCAATGAAATCTAGTGAAACTTTGCAAAGTGAGGTTGTTTGGCATGCAGAGCACGAATTCGACATCCATTTGATATCAGCCTGTGAAACAACCGCAGTTTCAGCTAAATTCTGACACGAAGCCCTTTCCACAGTTTCTACAGTATAATTACAGTAACCTCAGAATAATGCTGTACGGTAGGGAATGGAGAGTATATTTGTGATCGACATGCAAGATAACGCTCCTATGCAAATTTTGGTAGAGGTCCGAGGGAATATGGGCTACCTACAGTTTTTACAGTGTGCTTACAGTAACACTACAGAAGTGTTCTGCCAAGCGAAACTGATGTCATATTCGTGATCAGCACCTCGAATATGCCCTAACTGCCACCACTTTGATGAAGAACAAACGGAAACTCGCTCTGGTCCAAAGTGGCCCTGAACGGAAAATCTGCATTGTCGCGAATGTGTTAAACAAAGCGCCGAAGGTTTGAAAACACCAGACACAGAGCGCTCCTGACGCGACGGAACTCAAAGACAAAGGTAGCCCTGATGCGCAGACTGTGAGGCGACTGGCCGATTTTTAGGGACTTAGACACGCTTTCGTTTCGGGACGCGCATCCTATGGCACTCCTCTATGCACGCTATAGTGGTTTCGTCATCGTCTTTAATGGCTGAACGACGAATACAGTCTCCAATGATGGAGGCGAGAGTATAAGACAGTGCTTTCAAGGTTTCGCGGCGGAACCCGCGTCTCCCGCTGGCAGTCTCGCAGCAACGGGTGAGACAGTGTTTACGAAATTCAGACTGCGCAATATACGGTGCATAATTAGATCCCTACAACTCTTTCGCACTATCTAAAGCCACTCAATGACCCCGCAGCAGCAGCGCGGTCGTCCGCATCCTCCGTGGTGGTCCTCGGTAGCTGTGGGGTCGTCCGCATTCTCCGCGGTGACCCCGCGGAGGGTGCAGATGACCTGAGGGTGCGGACGTCTGCATCCTCACCGGTGACCGCGCGGAAGCGGTGCGGCCGTCCGTGAAAACCCCAGAATACAGTTCCAACAATGGGATATGGGTCCGCCGTGGCCCAGTAGTGTGGAAAACGACAGGATACGGATTTGACGATGGAGGCTGACTTCCCTTTGGTCAAGCAGTAGTGGAAACGCGAGGAGACGTGCCCGCCATGGCTCAGCAGTGTGGGAAACGACAGAATACAGGTTTCCGATGGAGAATGGGTTTGCCGTGGCCCAGTAGTGTGGGAGACAACAGAACACGAATCCGACGATGGAGGATGGGTCCATCTTGGCGTAGTAGTGAGGGAAACTCAGGGGTACCGGTCCACCTTGGGCAAGTAGAGGTAGGAACGCCAGGATACGAGTTTGTTCTAGCCAATCAGTGGTGAAAACACCAGGGCACCAGTTTGCCTGGTTTGCCTTGGCCAAGCAGTGCTGAAAACGCCAGGATGCGGGTCCGCCGATAAAGGAATGAGGGAAACGCCAGGACATGAGCCCCGTCATGCTCCAACAGTGAGAAAAGGGGTTGAGTTGTGGAGAAATGTCATGCAGCGGGTCCATCAGTGGGGGGGGGGGGGGGGGAGGGTGAGATCGCCATCACATGCCAGTGTTTGAAGTAGTATTAGTCCTATGCAGCCAGTCCGCTGCTTTTGAAAGTGGCTCCAGCGCTCATTTGTGCTCATTTTAATATGACCTTATTTTTGCTGTCAAGCCTCGCCCGCATTCTCACTTTTATCTCAATCGACAACCTCTACTTCCTCTGAGATTCCCAATCAAACCCTTCTTGAGTCACCTCGAGTATCCCTACAGCAATCGCAACTTGAGTGATTCCGTGTCATTATTCGTAGTATATCGGTTACAGGAGAAAGTTCTCAGCTGCTAGAGTCCTCTGAAGGATTTTCCCGTGCAAAGCCGGATGTAACTGCCCATGGCGGGTTCGTACGCATGCAAGAACTGCAGCAGCAGAAAACCGATGGAAATATTGATGCATCGGAAAGTAACTTGTTTGTAATGAAAACTTGTTAAGGAAGGCTAGCACCAGAAGAAGAATGGAAGGCCAACCTTAGCAGGCTGGCGGCAAGATATGTAGAGAATTATGGGAAGAATTCTGTATTTGAGCTTATTTAATTATTGTTTTGCGCTTCTGTTAATTATGTGAACTTCGAGTGGCTGCCCCACCCCACTACCCAGCGTCCCGTAGGGGTGCTAGTGAAATTATATGCGGCAACTATGATATCACTTATCCTCATCAGTGTGATATAGCCGGGGTAGGGAAAAACCCGAGCGAAACCAGGTATACCGTCTAGTATCATGACTTACCAGCCTGGTCGTCCGGGCTGACGCCGGACTCCCAAGCTTCTTGTGGTGCTCGCTTCGCTCGCATTGTTTTAGTATAGCACATTCCCCACACCACGTCAGCCACACCTCACCCTATAGGTATTCATGTTTTTCGTATCTTCTCATTTCTCGGCGTCAAAGCACCAATTCCATGGCTGCAGACAGGCCAAATAACTTTTCCTACTCCACATTCAGATGGAGAGAGAAGCTAGCACACGATAGAGGCACTGCTGTATTCTGTTAGTTAGTATTTACTTAGTGTATGTAGTTGGACGCAGAGGAACCGGCTCAGCAATGGAAGCGGACCGAATCGATAGCATATTCCTATNTCGAAATATTAGTCGCACTGGGAGCCCGCTTCTTTTTACGACAATGTTGACTTGCTTTGAGATGTGTTCATTGACGTACGGCAATGAACACATTTAGCGATTCCGGCAAATGAAGAGACTTTCGATTCGGTCTTATGTGGTATATACAGATTCGCATACCACCTCAGATGGCGTACTCATCAAGGCCCAACAGTTCTAGATCGAACATCAACACTCCTCGCCTCCCTTCCCTTTCCAAAATCTTGCATTTGTGTTCCGAAACCAATACCATCCTTGGAACATTCAATTGCCACCCTCGAAGTTGATCTAATGCGAATATACAGAAGTGCTTCAACACGGTTCGCATCAAATCTAACTTCGCAGGAGCTCCGAGGATTGAAGAAACTGAAGGCTGCGCGAAAAACGTTTCGAGTGACTGTTGGAGACAAGGATGGTGCTTTCGTATTCATGCCCCAAGATCTCGATAAGGAGTTGACGACTTCCGCACTAGCTGATGAGAGTATCTACGAAACAAGCTCGTACCGCAACTTTCATCAAAAACACCAGATACTTGAAACAGCAGTGAAATGTGTTCTCCGAAAGCGATGGGACGAAAAAGCGGCCTCGCGTTTCTGGACAAACCATCCAGAGGTGCCAACGTACTACTCGCTAATCAAGACTCACAAGCTTGAGCAGGACGTTGACCTTGCAAACGTCGAAATATCCAGAATAAAAACGCGACCCATCATCTCTTCATGCGGAGGACCGGCGGATCGAATAAGCTGGCTCTTAGTAAAGCTCCTTTCGCCACTGCTACACTATGTTGGTTCCCACATTGTGAACTCCTATGAGTTTGTAAATGCCATCCAGCATTGTCGGGTTCCAACTTCAGCGTGCTACGTGAGCTTCGATGCAGTTTCGTTATATACGAACATCGACAACAACGCAGCTGTTAAAGCACTGCTCGAACTCCTAAACAACCATAGCAAAGAAGTGAGCATGTGGGGCTTTTCGAACAACGACATTGAGATCCTTCTGGAAGCTACGCTAGCATGTAATGTATTCCGCTTCAACAACACCTTTTACGCCCAAAAACGTGGACTTGCAATGGGAATTCGCATTGCCCCTTTGCTCGCCATTGTGTTTCTTGATCACATCGAGAAAGCGTCGCTAACGAACGGAATAATATTTTATAAGAGGTACATCGATGACGTGTTCGCAATTGGTTCGTCATCTTCTGTTGTGACTTCAACGCTCGCCAAATTGAACTCGATGGATGTGAACATAAGGTTCACAATGGAAGAACCTGGCAAAGACGGATTCCTGCCGTTTTTGAACACACGAGTTCGATTCTGCAATGGAAGATCGGAGATTCGCTGGCACAGAAAAGCATCGTCAAAGAATATCATGCTGCATTCACGAAGTGCTCATCCGACGTATATGAAGGTGAATGTAGCTCGGAATTTGAAAAAGACCAGTGAACGAATTGCAACGAACGACGAAGAAAGCGACAAAATGATCCGAAGAATTCTGTCTGAGAATGGTTACAAAGATGGGAGTATGAACACATGGAGGCCTCATTCGGCTCCTGATGGAATCGCACTGGTGTTGCCGTACGTCAATGAACACATCTCAAAGCAAGTCAACATTGTCGTAAAAAGAAGCGGGCTCCCAGTGCGACTAATATTTCGACCTCCTCCCACTCTGAGAGAAATTCTCACGTCATCCCGCATATACGAAAGCCGATGCGATATTGAGGACTGTCAATACTGCACTGATCGCAAAATCTGCCACCTACGTGGAACGGTGTACATGATTACGTGCAGTACATGCGGCCAACGATATATAGGAGAAACGGGACGACCACTGAGAGAGCGGCTGAATGAACATCGTCGAGCACTTACCAGCCCGCAATCATACCCTACTAACAGCTTCTCCAGACACCGCACAGCGGTGCACACCCGAGAACCCCCTCCACTCCTCGAAGTCACTGTGCTGCACCGCCACCTCGAGCACCCTGTCGAAAGGAAGATCATGGAGGCCCGAGAAATAAAGCGGCACCGTCCGGAGATTAACAGTAGGGATGAGCTGGCTGAGACCATAACACTCATTGCTTGACACCGACCGCTCATTGCTTGACACCGACCGCTCTACCAGTCCGGGTGTTGTAGTTGTTTATAGTATCTATCACTGTTTATAGTATCACTGTCCAACTTGTTTGTCGCAGTGTGTACTGTACTCTCACTCCTCACCCTCCGTCATTTGTGATCGGTTTGTCTCGTCTGTCAATAACTGTTATATGTGTGAGTGTTGTAACTTGTGTTATTGTATTAAGGTCTGACGAAGGCGCTCAGCGCCCAAAGCTTACTGAACAGAATAAATACTGACGAAGAAGCACTCATCGATTGCTGATCAACACATAACACCAAATGAGGCTTCGCGACAGCACTATACTACAAAATCCACTCAGGGTTCATGCTAGCCTTACAACGTTTTGCCAGTGAGGAAAACTTCAGGTTAACCTGAAGAGGTGGCATTACATTGTGCCTGTACCTGTTTCTGTGCCGTATCTGTGCCTAAACAAACCAATATTGTGGTGTTCAGATCAAATAAAAATTGTATGGATAGCTGATGATTCAGGCAACCAAATGAGAATTGTTACAGGGTGGTCATAACAGCACGGTAATTCAACGTTCAACAATAAATTCTCAGACAAATTTTCGGAAGGACCGCAGCAGAAAACCGGAAAAACCGACAGGTGACCTGCGGTCCTTCCGAATAGCTGCTGCGGTCCTTCCAAACAGCTGCTGCGGTCCTCCCGAATAAATGCTGCGGTCCTTCCAAACAGCTGCTGCGGTCCTCCCGAAAATTTGTCTGAGTGCGTACATTACTTTCGCAAAAACACAATCGAACCCCTCCCCCGCGATGTAGCCAATGGTGGTACCCACACACAAAAATGATCACTTATTTCGCAAGAACAATCCTTTTCGGGAACTTGGATGCACTGCCTTCTCATTGACCGCAACAAAACTGAGCTCCGTATATAAGAAGGGTTTGATAAGGGTCACTCTCTCTCCTGCATTCTGCTCCGGTCCTTCCGATTTTCTGCTGCGGTCCTTCCGAACCTATTGATCTCCGTGTCTCTCGCTTCTTAACCATGTGGTCGAGATCTCTTTCTGCTGCGGTCCTTCCGACATTTTGTCTGAGTTCCTGCCAACCGCCCAGGACTCACATCCAGTATACATACTTCTTCTTCCAGTCGGATAAACGCGCTCTAGCGGATATGCTGGTGTGGTCTGAATATCCTGCTCTCCAATAAAAATCTACCCATGGAAATGAGAATCCACCTACTTCACTGCAGCTCAGACAAATTTTCGGAACTTCCGTGGAGCTATCTCGGGACCTAGCGCAGGCGATCCAACGATAGGTCCCGAGGTGGCTCTGCGGAATTTCCGAAAAGACTTCATAGAAATTCTAGAAATCATTTCTCCCTGCGTCTCCATTCGGAACTTCCGAAAGAAATGATACGTGACGTCATATTTCCGCGTAAGTTCCGAGAACCGGGCTCCAATAGTAAATCAGGCTCCGCGGAAGTTCCGAAAGCTTGTCTGGGAGGATATCTTTACGTGGGTGATTTCTACTTCGTAACGATCCATGATCTACTCCACCTTCACGTCTTGTTGCCTCTCGTCAAGACACCGCACTTGAACCAACAAATGAACTCGATGAGTTAGCGGTAAAAATAGGTGGAAGCAGATATACGTATACCCGCTGTGTTCCTCTCCCATGGTTAAATATGTTGGATACGGGTTCGGAACTTCTGCGTACATCAAAACGGAAGGTGGGGAAATCGTTCAACAGAACAACTTCTCCCATATTTCTCTACTTTAGGCTTGCAACACAATATGGAAGAAGAAGGAAGACCAAGAGATATTACTTGACGTTGAATTCGGATCAGTTCCCATTTTGGATCCACGACCCTCACGACGTCGTCGGCGACATTAGGAATTTTGCGGGTAGCTAAAAATCAGTTAACAACATTGTAATCTAGCACTCTACCTTTCAATTTTTACAACAGATCAATTGGTAATAACAGAAACAACACTTGGATTATAACAGTCAAGAAACAATATCCAGGAAGAAGATTCCATTCCCGAAAATATCTAGGAAGTAGCAAGAAGAGATACGAATTTTAAATTCATCTATAAAAGTTGTGTTAATCCATGTTTAAAGATTGAAAAACTCAAAAAAAAAAGCATGCTTCAGTAATGTAGCTACTGATGCATACTACTCAAAATCAAAATTTCTGCCCTTTTGCTGAAAGGAGAAAGAGAACACCCACCATACACCGCCATAAGGAGCAGCCTGCTTTGGCGATGTCGAGCAGAGCGCCGGTGTTGGCCGTCATGTTGTAGCAGAGTGCGTTGCTGTTGTCGCACTGTATCGTGTTCGCCCCGATTGACTGTCCAGCAATCAGCTTCAGACCCTTCAACATTCAAAATTTAGTTGTTGTAAAGGACATTCTATTAGGTTTTCCCAAAATAAATGGCCGCAATCTAGTAATGAATGTTTGGAAGTTCATAGAACCATTATTTCAGGAGCTAGATAGGCAAACTTTGAACGATTATAAAGAGGAGGTCCTGCTCTATCTGTACTCCAAAAAGGCTCTCCCAATTACTATTCTTTGTGGTTTCTGCAAACGACATTGTGCAATGAGGCAAAAAATGGTTTTTGTGCTTTCCCATTTTTTAGACTCTTTTCCGCCCTAATGGGACAGAAGCCGGATTTGGTGTTGTCTCTGTATTCGGCCAGGTAGTCGTGTTATGAGCACGCAGGAGCTGTGACTAGAGAAGCATTTCCGGAACGGTACGAGTTTCCAACTTTGAACAGGTGATGGTCATGAAAATTCCCAGAAACGACAGCATAGTTCTGGAGGCGAGACGAGAATTCTGAAACACTCCGTAAAAATGTTAATAGCTAGGTTGAGTGCAACTAAATCAGTAGCCATTTAGTCTTCTTGGCAATTAAATATGGCGAAAGTACAGGCGAAGTCGATTTTGAACAAAAGCATCGCCGGTCAGTGCTTAACTTGCGGCACCATCTACTTTAATCTCTCTAATAAACACTGCTATGGAATTTCCAGGAAAAGTGGGCTAATTTTAGTGATGAGTGGACATTGCCTAATAAAATGGAGTTTTGTCCTGCTTGTATCGGTGGGGGAGACCTGGATACATACAAAAAATCTCGACATTTCAAAAAAGGGTAACTTTTCCTGATGGACGAATTTCTGCTCGAGGTGTTCGACAGGAGCTGGACCAGGGCAAGAGTAGAATTTACCAAATACCTTGCCCGTTACCATTTTGGCCTCTATCGCTAGATTCGGTAGAGGACACGTTAGTTTTGGTGAGCCGAAGAAGTGCACTCCCACTGGCGGCATGGGCAAATCCACACAGGTTCATACCCAACAACGCAAAATTTTTCTTAGTCAAACTCTGGATCTCTCCTTGTAGAATTGTATTGGCCACACCTGTGCCTAATAAGATATCCATTTAAACCTGCAGTAAAACCGCTTTCCTTCTAGAAAATTCATGTGAATCAATGTGTACTGAAAATTGACCTTTCCCACTTCCTTGACTCCAGTGATTTAAGCTTTTCTCCTTCTACAAATTTTACTGTACTGCGAAAATCTGCTGAGAATTCTGCTCATGATACTTTTTATTTCAGAGGAAAAGCTCAAGTTTGAACGGAGTTACGCACATTGGAATGCGCACCTCCAAAACGGCCATTATTTTTGGGACAACCCAATAGCAATTACTTAGCATCACATGGAACTGCAGGACAAATCATTCAATTCCATGAGAATTTGGTAGTTACCTCCTTCGCCGGGAGCTGTCTTTGTAGCATCACACAGGCCGGGAGCATCCTAGCGCAGTTTTACGGGGAAATTTGAAAAAAAAAAACAAAACAATTCTACATAGGCTTTTGCCACCAGATATAATGTAGGTTTAACAGCGGCGGACGTAGAGAATGGGCCGGAGGGGGGGGGGGGGGG
>JARK01001341.1:1093118-1124756 GCA_000688135.1 Ancylostoma ceylanicum | reverse complement strand
ATATATATATATATATATATATACTCAAGGCTGAAAATAAAGGAAAACCAAACTTATTTAATTGTTGGAAAAAGTCAAAAGCAGATTCGAAAATTTGAGTGTCGAAAGTGAGAAAGCCCTTTTGGTGTTGTAATTATTCATCTAGAGCAGTAATGCCTTTTTTGTTCGGAAGTCCAAGTTTTCGACTTGCTTGAAATTGAATAATCGAGTTCTAACACCATCGAATAGTTCGAATACATTTCCCAATACATCATCCCTAACCGTACTACTCTCAAGTACTGTTAACGTTTCAGCACGGTATTGTTTTCGGCGGCACTCAGAAAAACCTCGGCGCAGCTGGTCTCACTGTCGTTATGGTGCGAAAGGACCTCATATCTGAAGTAAGCGACTCAATCCACAGCCTGTTCCGGTCCTTAGATCCGAAAGACGCGTGTTTCAGCCGCAGCCGATCACTCCGGCAATTTTCAGCTACAAGGAAATGCACGACAATAACAGTCTCTATAACACCCCTGCCGTCTACGGGTGAGATGCGGTCTCTTTTTTCTGGGTTATCCCAATGAGAAGACTTCATTTGTCTCAGTGAAATGACTCCTATTCCAGCATATACATCACTAACCTGGTGCTGAAATGGATCCGAGACAACGGCGGCGTGGATGCGATTTTCGAAATGAACAAGGTCTGCGGTTGGACTATTTCAGGCAGAGCTCAGCGCCTAATTGGCTGATTTTCAGAAGAAATCGAGTATGATCTACGATCTCATCGACAGCTCCGACGGCTTCTACAACTGTGCAGTGGACAAGAAGTGCCGAAGCTACATGAACATTGTCTTCCGAATCAAAGACGGCGACGAGAAGCTGGAGGCGGATTTCCTGAAAGGAGCGCTCGCCAGAGGAATGATCTCCCTCAAAGGGCACAGGTATGATTCGCCAGCGAATTCTTCAATGCCAGCATTTTCTCATGTCTCATTTCAGATCGGTTGGTGGCATACGAGCATCTCTCTACAACGCAGTTTCATTGGAAGAGACGGCGGTGCTCGCCGACTGGATGCGCGAGTTCATGACCACACAAGCAGCTTGAGCAGCAAGCACCAGCTGCTCTTCATATTTCCATTATATTTATATTTCGTCATTATATGTATTAAACAGCCGAGTGTGCCTTGTTCGCCGTATTTTCGCAAAAAGTTATGCGATTGCACTGCACAATAAAATTTATTGCGAAGGATTTTTGTTGTCAAATAACGTTGGTAAGATTACTAGATTACTGGCAACCATGAAATATATCAGGATGTTGCGAAAATGATTGCCATTTTGTGGTATGCACAATCAGTCTTTGTTTTCTAGTCACTTCAAGCCAATTTGTACAAATTTCTGGTAAGGTTTCTTCTCTCCTTCCAAACGCTACTTCGATATTCTGACTAGTCCTTTCCCGGGATGGCGAAAAAATGGTAAGCCGACGCGAATCACGGGTGATCATCGTCTGTATCTTTAAACTCGATCGCTCTTTACCTGAGTATTGCATTTGTTTTGTCTCGAAATCACCTACGCAATGGACAATGAGTTACTGTGGACAACCGTAGAACCTAAACCGGATCCTTAGCAATCGGTCGTTGAGTGCAGGAGTGGATGTTCATTAACCTTAAATTATTTCAGCCCAGTTGGCGTTGCGAGGAAGGTGCAGAAGTGAAAATCCCATGATCTAATCCTAATCTGACTAATGATTAACGCCTAGCTCTTTTTGACATCCGCTCTAAATTAATTACTTTTTTAAAACCAAAAATGACCCCCCCTTCTTCCGATCTTAAACCAACTTTAGATGGAAAGTGACTCCTGTAAGATAATAGGGAGCGCGAATCTGGGTATGTACAGTTGCTCTCTCACTTCAAAATTTTCCTAAGCCGGATCCTTGTTCAAGGGAGATCATGTCAAAAGTTTGACGGTGTTCTATGGATGTGATCTATTGTAGTCTTTTCAGTCCTCGTTTAATCAGGCAGTCACAGCATAGTCCTGCTGTTGGGATTGCGAGTTGAAGCCCAAAAAGAGAAAAAAAAACTCAAAAGTGGCCGCAGTGGTGCACAACAGCAGCCTTTTTGCGCTTGAGGGTAACGCTGGGCCTCACACTTCAAAACTCACCCGGGCAAAAACTGACGCAGCAAGGCGTTGAGGATCTCACTCATCCCCCTTACTCAATAGACCTCTCCGCAACTGAATATCATTCTGTGCGACACCCAGATGGAAACCTGCGAGCAGCAAGTTGTTGGCATGCTGAAATCGCCTCCCGGAGGCTTGCAGATTCTTGAGATCTCACTTTTTGCCTGAAGACTACGACATGATATTAGGTTGTTGCAGAATTGATGTCAGATTTTTGGACCACGAAATTTCTGGGCTTTCATTCTCATTCAAATCTATCCACTTTTGTTAGCTTTTCCGAAGGCGAATCAAAGTGTAGTCATTTGCTAAAATTCGTTTATCGTGGATTGTATCGTGGATTCGAACACGATAACAACGCAGTAGTTTGGAAGTAGAATAATGCCAACTTACGTGGAGGGGAATGCTAAACAAAGGATGAAGCGATTCAGCTCTGGGGATACATGTCTCAGAGCTACGGTCTAAAACCATGACGTCAACGCCGTTCTGGAAGCACTGGTGGAAGCTATCAGCAGAAGTTTGATCTCTCGAAGGCGGCCCTACGGTTCCCAACGTTGCTATTTTTGGCGCCATGGGAGGAAAGAGCAAGGTGGGAAAATTAGGCAAGCGGATTCCCCTTCCGACATCCTCTAGTGTTCCTGAATTACTGGGAGCTTTTCGAACAACATAATAGAGAACCGGTCTGTGCATTTCCCACCTTGTCGTTCAAATCCATGACTCATTGCTTACTCCTGGTTTCTGGGCTGCTCATGTAATTGTTGGGCGTACAAAGCTGTGGCACGGAGGAATTAAACTTTCCTCAAGCACCTTCTGAGTCAACTCATCTTGTGCTTTCAATCACTTAATTTCTGCTGTCCTAGAGCAACTAATAGTAAACTCTCTAGGTAACCACAAATCTCTTGAGCACGTCTTTCTCCCAAGGGCAAGAGTACGAGTGTCACTAGAGGTGTAACTGCAGAAGCGTGTGGAAAGTGAATGCCTCGTTTAATCCGTGCAAATTTCCGGAGACTTGAGCAACGTTTTTCCGAGGTTGACACGGGGTTTCGACGAAACCACTATTTGTCAAGCGGAAAGAGAGTTTCTCGTTGTTCGCTTCAATGACCGGAAGGGCGTGGGGCGTGGTCCTCAGCCGCCGCGACTATAGCCAATCTACCCACCTAGCCCAGCAGCCAACATACTGCCGTATATATTACTTATTATAGTTATAGTGTAAGTTCTTTCCCATTCAGAATACTTCCTAGCATTGATGCTAACGATTCCTTGTTAATCCTTGGCTTCAAATTCCGAGCATGGCGACCTAGTATTGTTCCCTGTGATTCACAAATTTTTCTTATCAGATTCCAATCGTTAGCGATGGAAGGAAACGAACGACCACCAGGGATCCTTGCAAACGCTCTCTGGGAAATAAGGACCCAACAGAATGGAAAGGTAAGTAGCTACCTAGCAGTTGAAGTCTCAGCAGCTGCTTAATCACTCTCTGCAGGACCCTCCATTAGTTCGAAAAAGAGCCCATTCTGTAGACGGAAGAAAAGGAATGTTAGCCCTAGCCCTGAAGGAAATGAGGACAGCGCTCAACGAGCTGAAAGCTGATAGGTATTCTTAGCGCTTCTAGTGAAATATCTGGACGATCGTGACAAAGACTGTTTTCCAGGGAACAAGAAAGCACTCGAATAGGTATCCTTGGAACAGCACTCGAAGAAATGAAGCACCTTCAGTATCAAAGACCTCCTGTATGTTCACACTTCCGTGACTGTAATTCAGCCATTTCGGACGGTTTCTGTTTCAGAGTATCGATGCAATAATCCGACCCAAGTCAGCCGACGATGTAGAAACAAAAGGAATGATAGGCCTTCTTCTGGAGACCAAAGACGAAAGAGAACTTGAGAATCTCGGATTGAAAGTATGTAAGCACCTACTGGCCTCATTCCGCATGGAGTTCCACATTTTTCCAGGATCTCATGTCAAACAACGTGCGAAGGCCTCCCACGGCTGCTAAAAGGCCCCCGTCAGAGGAAGAGGTTGCTCCCACACCGAAGAAGATGTTCGTTCCGAAGATGAGGTCCAGGGAGAGCACCTCGAGCAGCGAAGAGCAGAAGCGGCCGTCTCCACCAGTGTCGAAGGTATCGCACGATTTACGAGTGGCTTTCTTCCAGAATTTTCCTGTCCCTAGACGACGTTCACGCACGTCTCGCCGAAGGAAGGCTCACCTCTTCCAACGAAGGCTGCACCACCGCCAGACAACCAGACCAGTGACTCCCAGGAGGAGCAGCCGAAAGAGAAGAAGGAGCCGGAGCCTTCGGAGGCGGAGATCGATCTGTCGATGGCTGACCCACAGACCAAGGTACTGTTAGAGTTCGTACCTCTCTTTTGTTTGTGGCCTTTACGTATCAGCTGAATCGTCAGTCACGTGAAATTCGTTTGATCAGCTCTCTTTGGTAACTTCGCTTTCGCTCCATTCTTGCAATTTTTAATATCCCACTGTTTTTTTTTCATACAAGCCTTGCTGCAGGTCCTGTACATGGCCAAGCATGAGCAATGGCCAACAATAGACGCAGAATTGGACCAAATAAAGAAGAATGATTTTTCACTAGCCGATCAGGTGAGTCGTGCTTTTCGCGTTAAGCTTACCGACTACTCGAAATTATGTGGGATCGATCGCTATTTCTATTTTATACGACAGTGCTATCGTTTTCTTGAGCGATTATTTTTTTCCGTTACTACACTTGCAGTTGACCGTCTCTATTTCGTTTTTCCCCCTATTCGTCTTCTACAGCTTTTTGCCTCAAGTCTTTGTTGTGCATTTTCACATCTACTTTTACGTGACTTCCTTCTTTCTCCTCCATAACTCTCTCCTCCCGTCCATGACCTTTAGAAGTGTGACATTTTCTTTCTTTTGGTCGGTTTTCATCATGACCTATCAGAACATGAGAAACATCTTATTTTAATGTAACCCCTGGTATTCTCTATTTATTTACTGTGATCATTCGACGCATAACTATTTATATACTATATCTGTACCAAGCACGTAGTAGTTACTGGTTCACGCTACCCAAAACAATTGATGGTTGAATCTGAAAAATGTGGTTAATTCACATGCTGGGTGTGGATGCTGAATCGGTGCCCTTCTCGTAACATTATCTTGTCCTTGATCGTTGTATACTTGAACCTTACCCATAGTAACTTGCTAGCCCTTACCCCTACCTTGAGACTGTCCAGAGGCCGATTCATCGTTGAGATTACCCACGGTAAACATGTTAGTAGCCCACAAACTCACTCGTCTTTTACACAGTTGACAGCACATTTACCCTGGGTAATCTCAATGATTCATTCGAGCCCAGTGTGGAGAATATGTGAAGTCGACGGTGCAGGAAAGTAGTAATTCATGTAGATTTTGGAGAATATTCCGAGAGGAAAAGAAGTATCGACGAATTACATTCCTATTGAAGCTGCATTATTGATACTCGACGTCGCTCAATCTTCGCTTTCCGATCACGTGGATCTTTTTGAAATTACATCAACTGTTCGCTTATGCACTGGGTAGTGCTTTAACCTCATGTGATTTCGTCCACCAGAGATTTCCCGCATGAGTGACGAGACCATTTTAGTCCATGACTACTTCATGAAGCTGATTTCCAGCAACGGTGACGGCCTCTTGTTTTCATGTACAGCAAAATTTGTGGTACCTCTCCATCGTGGAACTCCTAGTAATTCTCTGCTAAGGTCCACATAATACAAAGCCAAGAGGCGCAGCAGCGCCCGCAGTGGTCGTTACGGTCCTCACCAAGCCTTCCATCACAACGGTGCCGGATGCATCTGGGATTGAGCACTGACTCGTACGTGGCATACCCCTTTCTCTCCTCCATTCTCTTGTCACTGTATGTGGTCCTTCTCAAAATGGTAGACGGATTCCATGGGCGACGCGAACGCAGAATCGTTGCTGCACCTACTCGACCTTCTCACTTGAGTCCACAATTACCGTAGGTAGACTGTTAAAATCGTACAATTCACCATCGTTAACACGGGAATCAACACGTTTAACCTGGGTGATCTCAATGATGCACCCAGGGCTGGGATTCATGAAACGCTAACCTCGCAAACCAGTGATGGTTAGCGTTACAGGTTATACTATAGACAACGTAACGTTGAGAGACGCAGGACGCAGAAGTAGGTTTGCTAACCTGGTTTCGCTTGGTTTTGCGTTCATGAATCCTAGCCCAGATTATGGGGTATATTCTTACCTTATGTTCAAGTTCCGTCTCGATTTTGCAGCCACGGAATCCACTTTTTCCGAGAAGGACCGTAGAAGGAATAAACGCCCAAGTGCTCCTACGATATCATGAATTGAAGCGGAATTCTTGGAGCATTCTGAGAAAGTTCGATTGACTCTGGCCACTTTATCCTTTTCATTTTATCCATCCCGTAATGGTGTTCTCAGACTCGACATTCCGTTTCTGGTTAGGAATCAACGATCAATAATCATGCCAGAACACCACTGTTCTTCCCTCCGTACCACCCAGGAAGAAGCGGGTTAATCATTCCAGCACTTCAATGGGGCGGAAGTGTGGTGCACGTGTTGTTGACGCGCGCGTTGGATACAGAGAGCCATAGAGACGCAGGTTTTGGCTTAAAGGCAGCACCCACGAAAATTGTTGTCACGGAGGTTCTCAAGTATCAATGGACTCTCGGCTATGATGAGCTTGAATATAGTGGTCAATTCCGTTGGAACGTACGAGGAAATGGTTTTTGGATGTTGCAGTTGAACGAAATGGTCGAGTTGGCAGGTTGGGGTCGGACAAAAAAGTCGATAATGCTGCTCTTGTCGTCACATATTTTCTTGGTGCGTCGAGATATTTGCCTAGAAAAGAAATAATATAACACAACATAACGTGAGAGAATAGCGGATGTTGTCAGTTGAAAAAGGTGAATAGCAAAAAAAATTAATAGAAAAAAGACCACTAAAATCACTACAACTCAACAGGGGTTGAATAAAACGCGGGGACCAGATGTTATCGTAGGAAAACTGAGTGATTACTTCAGGAATGAGCGGATTTTTTTCATGATATTTCTATCCTGTCATGGTTTTGAATGAACTCTCGATTGCGTGTCCAGATTGTGATATCTTGGAAATCCTTAAAGACTGTGTCCCGCCACTTATTCCGTATAGGAGATATCAGTAGATCCTTAACCTCCTTGCCACGCTAGTTTAAAAAAAATGTATACCAAGAGACACAAAAGTGACGAGAACTTTTGAGAGGGTCCAGAGTGCTGAGTTCGTGGAGCACTTGGGCGGAGCGGTCCGTGAGTGTTGGCTGCCCGCCATTGCTGCAGCGTAACAAGTCTTCACGTGTCCGGTCGATAAGATCAAGGGCTTCACACGTCATTTCGGTTCAGCAAACTGTTTCACACCTCTCATAGATCTCATCTTGAGGAACGGGATGAAAGACCTTCCTAAGGTGGTTAAAGGGGATTGTTCAACATCGAACACCTCATCCTCTGTCCATCCTTGTATTGTGCATATACCTCTAGAATTAGCGCCTCGATGAGACCCAGGATCTGCTAATCGCACAGATCCGAAAATGAGGTGGGACACTGTCCTTAATTCCCCAGCGATGTAGCTTTTGTAGAACCACTAGGACTATGGCTGACTTTATCATGCTGAAAATCTCAGACACGAAAATTATCGTTCGTGCTGCCTTCTTACCGGGCACCACGCAGTGGCGTCAACTGAGAAATGCACGAGAGAAGCTGTCAGATAGATTTCCATGTTGTTCACAAAACCGTTTCGCTCTCTCACGGCTGTAAAGTTTCGAATGTGCCGCATCTAGGGTGAGTCATAAGTTTTAGAAATTTAAGTACATAGCTCTATGTACAGAAAAGACAACGTGTTTTTCGCAGACAAATAAGTGCCACGTCGCGAAGACTTGCTAGCAGCATGATCATTTTCCTGAATCACTCGGTCATTTGCTCACTGAGATGGCAAATAGACAACATGTCCATGTGCTAGTTCTCCATTGCTTCAAGAGAGGATTCACAGCTACCCAAGCGTGCAATGTGATCAACGCCAAAGAAGAAAAGCGCGAAATATCAGTATCCAACGTCTACTATTGGTATGAATGGTTTCGTTCCTAAAACCTTTCGTTGTTACATAGAAAGCGATCAGGAAGGCCATCCATTTACGATACCTAGTTGGCGGCGCAGGAGATACTGAGTAACCCGCAGATGCACAGCAGGAGTCTTGCAATACACGTTGGGTGTTCACAGTCAACTGCAGTTCGACTCGTGCACAAAAAGGATCTGATACCCGGAGAGCTCTCAGTAATTTCTCATGTTTTTTCCGAAGCCGACAAAAAGCGAAGAGTAGCCTTTTGCCGTGACTCTCGAAAAGAGCATCACAAGGAAGGTTTCTTTTACAGAATCTTCATCTGTGATGAAAAATGGTGCCTATACGATAATGCTGACCAATCCGCGCAGTGTATGAAGCGTTCTGAGAAGCACCATCCTGTCCATCGCAGGAACATCCATGGGAAAAGAGAATGCTCAACGTTTTCTGGTGCGTCGATAGACCTATCCTAAGGAAGTTAGTTCCACAAGGAAAGTCTACTGATGCCGACTATGTCTGCCAAGAACTGGAGGAAACGGTCTTCAATGCAGAACAGTGTGATAGAAAACGTGGTCAGATCCTGCTTCTGTGGGACAATTGCCGCAAAGATGACCCATGAGAAACTGAAACAGTTGCGATTGGCCGTTCTCCCACAGCGTTCGTATAGCTCCGACCTTGCTCCTTTGGACCACCATTTGTTCAGAAGTCTTGAGCACTGCATGAAGGGAAAAGAGCTCAAAAGCGAGGACCACCTGAAGCTCGAGCTTTCCGCGTTCTTCGAGTCAAAGAAGTGCTCCTTCTTTGACTACCCCATCTGCAGTTTCGCTCATCGTTGGCAAAGAGTCATCGGTCATCACGGTTTATACTTCCAATAAACATGTGAGCTCTTTATTCGAAACAAAATAATTTTGAAAATTCCTAAAACTTATGACTCATCCTAATACATGACTTTTCGCAATAACCATGATTCTTTCGGAAAAATCGAGTGTCTTCTGCGAATGTCATGATGCGTACAAGACATCTAGTGATGATTCTTAGTCATTCGAGCAGTCAGAACAGCTCATTTCCCGGCCTACTTCCATTTTCCCATTCAATGATGGGTAAGGTTTGACTGACAGCCCAGTGCTCAGATTAGTTTCTAAACCCTTGGTTATTTCTCGCCTATTTGTGCGCTTCTCCAATAAATAGACAATTTCATGGTGCTTACAAACAAGAAGATGTGTTCCGTGAAGGGTGCAGGAGCATCAGAATGATGCACGTGTTTGTCCTCTTCTGGTTTCGAATGAGCTTTCGATTGACACACTATCCAGACCTAGACACCCTGTCTCGGAAGCTTAACGGTATAAGTAAGATGTATGATATGAACCCCACTTTCTTTTTACTTACTTTTACTTAATTTAATTGGAATAGATAAGATATATAAACGTTGGCCAACGGAAGGTCCATAGTTCTCTAGGTCTTTCAGCCTTCAAAGGCTCTTTGTTCTGCAGAGAAAATGCAACCCTATCTCCTTCTTTCATATCTATGGCACTTATTTCATGAAACGGTCAAAATAATTTAGTTGTACGTAACTCAACTCACTTTTCCTTGTTCGGAGGTTCGAACGTTCCTTCCGTCTTCCTCTTTTATATGCATGCACTTTTACGTCTGTTGTTTTTATTTATTTATTTCTTTGCACTCGGAGGTGCGTCATAATGCTATAGTGAACATAGAAGAACAAAGCAATTCAATGTAGAGGAAGTGTAGAAAAATCATGTGTCTACCAAAGGCTCTGCAGGATCGCTCAGTTTCACCTGTCTGTTTCAGTGAATTGAGCAACGCTGATCAGACTGGTTTACATAATTAACCTAAAAATAGTCAAAAACCATTTTTTTAAAAACTACATCTTTCACGGAGAGCTCGAGGTGCGCCGTGTCGCAGCTGCGCAAGACAATTCATACGTCCTGTCACGTGCTCACACTCACTTAACACTTGCTTTCAGCACGGGTTCACAGCGCTTCTGCTGGCTGTCAAGGAGGGGAAGAGATTTCTATTTGAGAAGTTGTTATCCAAAGGAGCGGACATCAACACTGTGACTAAGGTTCGTCGGACAATTGCTGTCGAGTTCTCCTTAGAGGTGTCCAGAACTCCTTTTCAGGACAACAGAAACGCAGCGCACATCTGTGCGATGTACGCGGACAAGGAGATGCTGGACGCGATCATCGCCAGGAACCGGGACCTGCTCCGCCGACCGGCCGGGGTGCGTTCGAGTCCAGTACACCTATTATTGCCGGGGGCGTTGTGCGCGTGGTTTTGCCCCTAATTGACTCGCTGCTTGGGCTCACAAAGCACTGCTTCATTGCTGCTATATTTAGGTGGTCAGAGGGCGAGAATTATGAGTCCCAGAATACTCAGCAGCCCAAGAACCTAAGATCCACTACTGTCAGCTATGCGTGCTTTCCCATGAGATATGTAACGGGATTCAGGAATGCTCCTAGGGAGGTTCTAAGTTCTAAGTTCCTAGATTGCACAAAATGGACAATTTTTCCGCGCACAATGTGAGGACTTGTTGTGTTCTCCAGAAGCTGCGCGCATCATTGATATTACCTGAACATATTAACTCCTCATAAATTTACCCATCGTTAGCACGGGTGCGAACGCGTTTACCTTGGGTAATCTTAGTGATGTATCCAGTTGCAGTACTGGTTATCGACGAATGGGACGATTCGCTCGACTAGGTAATCGCAAACGTGTTAACGTACCCAGATTTACCTTTTACCTAGCGCCTATCAACAGGTTTACCCATACATGACGTTGTGTATGCCCACCCCTTCTCTTAGATAATCGCAACCATAAGCATACGACCACCAAACCAGCCGATGTACACCAATATCAGGGCCCAGGGGCCGCATGCATCATTAGGAATACGCAGAGTAAACGTATCAGCACCACACAAATTTACCCAACGCTAACACGGGCGTCGACATGTTTACCCTGAATCATCTCAAAAAATCATCCAGACCCAGGGAAACTGATACGCTTTAGAACAATGCGTAGATCACCATCTTTCCGGAGAGCTATCGAACCTGAAAGCTGCGGACCATGTTTTGGATAGTTAAGGAATAAGTGGTTACTACTTCTCGTGAAGCACCTCTCGGGAGAAGACATAATTCTTTAGGACTGTGAGCTCAGTAATGATGTGAACCGGGGCAAATAAGGCAAAGACTGGGACATCTATAAAAGGTCGGTTTAGTTAGTTCGCATCTAGGGCGCGTTTTTACCTCAATTTGGCTTGCGGAAAGAAAAACACCCAGCATTAGCCTTGGAAGGCGGCGCGGGAGGTGTGTGAGTGAAAAAAAAATACTGGAAAAGAAAAAAAGGTGGGAGACAGAACGAGGAAAAAAGTTTGTCAGGGTGCCAGCAAAAACCACAAACGTACTAGTGAAGCGAGCTTTATTGAAATCGGAAGTCCTTTCCGCCCCGTGGGGTTTGCTCCAATTCATAACGTCTGAATCATTCTGCATCTGCACAAAGAGCTACGACAGCATTCTTTTAACCATTTAGGACCCTTGGAGATGATAACCAGAATTTCACTTGTAGGGCAAGGGTTCGCGTAAGCTTCAGCATAGCAGAAATTGAGATTCTTCTATCAGTTTTTGAGAGATGTTAGAAAACAGATTGATAACGCCCACTAGTGACAGAAGTCCATATATGGTATCCTTGGACCATGGATGTACCATCTATTCTTCTTCGAAATATTCGCCGACGCCCATTTGGCTGCTAGTGGCCCAATCGTTTCTCTGCATCTGCTTTTTTTTGTACTTCTTCCTATTTTCATCTCATTTATTCTTTGTGTCCAAAAAGAGAGGAACGAAAGAGAGGAACGAAGTCAAGCTCAGAATTAATTTCGTGACCAAATCGCCGTTTTTCAACGCATTTATGGATCATAAATTCTAAAAACGAACATGGTTTAATCACATCATGCCTATCTAGGGTAAATACCTGGTTATGTACGCATGGTGGCCAAGGATATCGCTTTCATTCCGCTTCTATGTTCATCAAGTCCACAGTTACAGTACGGTTCACTAGTATCCCCTTCTACTTTTACCATTTCTCGATAGTAAATGAAGTGCAATTGAAAGTGTACACATGTGCCCATGTATGGAACAGCCACAGATCAGAAGGTTTTTGCCCTCAGCAGCGCACTTGAAACGATTTCCGGACGAGTTTTCCACTCGACTACGTTTGGACGGCAAGCCTTTCGCCACCTAGCAACTATATAACGACGTGACGAAACGCAGTAAGCCGTATAATTTCGAAGTCGATTTGGGGTTGGTGACACCTCGCCCCGGGGCTGGAGCAGCACCACTTCGGGGGCCGTTTATTGACGTATTTCTTAGCAACCAAGAAAGCACATGTCGCAATGCATCGGCGTGCACATCAGAGCTGACGCGCAGCCATTTCAGCCCCATCAACAACTGCCCATACACCTGGCGTGCGAGCGCCGCTCCAAGAAGGGGTTCTTCATCGTGAAGCGGATTCTGGATGAGTTCGAGCACCAGCGGGTCGAACGCGACGGCAACGGATCCATGCCGATACACCTTGCTCTCAAGGTGCTTTTTCGGCTTTGGCTCATTTTGAATCTTGAGAAAGAAATATCCATACGGAAAAATTGAAGCTCTATTCGAGGTGTATTATATAGAAAACTGCACTGAGAGAAGATTAACGAAGATTTGGAACATTTTACCATGCAAATTATAGGGCAGTCTATATATACTACATAGATGTATACGTTTGACGTGCGTGCTTCTTTATGATGAAGGGTGGGGTTAGTCGCGTCGCTGACACAACTCAGACGCACTCCTTTAAGGCCTCGCGGCTGCTCCGGGTTCTTTTCATTGAGGATTTACATGCCGCATTTACGTACCCCTTCATGAAAAGTCTTCCGCAAACGGATGCATGCATCTGCCTAGTATAAGTTGCCCTCATCTAATCCAAGCTAATTTCTGGAACAATGGAAACTGATTGAAAAAGAAAGCTATTTTATTGAAGCTCTGTGAGAGAAGTGTCCCAGCAGACTTTCCTCCTTCAACATTTTTCACATTGGGAGTCGCCGGTGAATGTTGATCACAATGGTATGCATTACTCACTGTAAAGAATATCGAAAAATTCTTTTTTGAGCCATTTACATGAGGAGGGAGGGGGTGGGTAGATGCAGTTTAGGGCGGGGCTTGATGGACTTCTCCCACAAATGCCTCTATGTTGGCCGTATTATACATGACGCGAAGTCATCGATCGATGGGCAGCCAACATGTCGAGCATGGAGGAGAAGCGTTATGTGCTAGAAGACCAGTATCGTGAGAAAGCTCCGCCCAACACTCCCGAGATTAAAATCCTGAAAACGGAGTGCCCATCATTTTTTGCAGGTAGTGATGAATGTCATTGTGATCACCGTCTGCGTCTCGTAACGAGTTCGAGTTTTTGAAAATTTCAAAAAAAATCAACGTGGAACACTGTCCATTGTTCCGATTTTCCTTCTTATTATTTCCGAACGATCCAACGTCCATAGTGAACTTTCGTTGGACATATCATTTTTGGGTGCCATTGTGCTTCCGCAGCCCATCTACCGCCGTAGAAGAAGGGCGAGTTCGTTGGAAATCTTGCATACAGGGGTAGCTCAGGATGTTGATCACGAATATCTCACACAATTTTTCACGGAGGTATCGATTCTTGAAGTTTCTTCAATTTTTTCATGTTTGGCTCTCCTTTGAGATTCATTTGAAAACTTGCACGCAGAGTATTTTGAAGATGCTGGTGAGAAACCATTTATCGTGAAAAGATTCAACAAGAAGAACATTAGGTAGGGTTACCCTAAACGAACGCCCCAAAGAGGCCAGTTTTGGGAACATTATTGAAATAGAGATTACATATAACGCAAAACGGCTATCGTAGTCGTAATCAAAACCTTCAAAAATCTCATTATGTAATTTTTCAGAGTGATAAGACGGATGCGCGCGAACTTGAAAAAAAGCGATGAAATTGATAAAAGTGAAACGAGTACGATCATCGGGGTCAGCACCGGCAACCACCTCTTTATGCGAGTTTTCAAAAAAAAAAAAACATTTTTTTCGAGCTTGAGATCGATAGTAGGGCCACTGAAGTACAACAGTACCGATAGTTTTGTTATTATTCATGGGGAAAAAAGTGGTTTGGCATTGGATGAAGCGATACAATTACCCATTGTCAAAAATATCGACATATTTCTTCTCAAAGGCCAGTGAGACATTTTGGAAAGTCAATGAGTTGGGTAAAAACCTAAACATTTAATCATTCTTTTTCCTGGTTTCGGTTACCTGACAGACAAATTTCGGTTAAAACACCTCCATGGGGCTCCATTCCCACTCCATAGGCCGAAAATAAACCGTGCCCTTGTACTAAAAGTGTGGCACATAAGATGAACTCAATATACGAGGGCGGGTTGAAAAGTTTCCGGAATGACAATAAAAACGAAAGAAATCACATGCACTCAATAGTTCATATTTTTGCCTGTTCCCATGGGAGCTCAATGCTTTTGGTCCGATCTCTTCCATGCCATCCGTTCTTTCCCTACAATCCCCTTCTGTGAGGCAGACAAAATAACCGTCTACTGCTAAAATTCGCTCGTCGCATAACCATAATCTTTCCTTAGACAGAAGAAATGTGATTTCCATGGACGAGCAGGAGTACGATGAAGTCAATAAAGAAAGATAAGCTGACAGGGAGAAGTTTCGAACTCTATACTCACAGGTTTCCGCCGAGGCATTGGTATTTTTAAAACGGTCATACTGTCATGCAGATGCAAAGGTGTTTTACTTGAGGTGACAAGGGCACTTCGCTAGAATTCCCACTTCAAATTCTTTCAAAAATCTTGATCGATATGACAAAGTAACACCTTCTCCGATATTTAGCGAAATTCCCTCTGCGGGAGCGAAAACAGGTACCACCACCACTGCACGGCAATAAATGGACCTTTCCTTCTCCGGATCCTATTTTGTGGTCTCATTCGAAGTTTCAAACATTATCATATATCCAGAGCGTAGTACTGAATCTAGGCTTCATTTTCAGCTATGGCTTCCTTTTCCAGTCCAAGGTAACTGTTCAAAACAGGAGGCTAAGTTTCTCGTTGGAATATATTCTTTTTAGGATTGTGGAAATACGGCACCGCCTTTTCAAAAAGTTTTCTAGACTTATTATCTCTTGTGAAATAAAGACTTATTGTGCATAAGGGATGCCCAGAAGCTTCTCGATTTCGTACAGTTTTGATTGCCACCCGCAAAGACGACGTCAGGCATTTTATATATAATTTTTGGAACAGTGGCCTTTCTTCAACGTTCTGCGTTTGGTTCATTTTCTGTTCGCGTTTAGCTACGCTCTATTTTCCAAACCAAAAAAATAAGTTTGGGAAATGAAGAGGATGGTGTGGTGTCACCGGCATGCTAATGCGTTTTGATTTCCTTTCCGTTTTCCCGTATAAATAAAACGATAGTGTGACCGCCTGGACTCCGTCTCCATCGATAGCTGAGTGCATTCCAAGTTGCTTGGATTAAACTGCTTGTCAGAAACGGACTCTTTGTCGAATCGACTTGACATTTTTAGTGTTTTCATATGAGGGACTTATCAATACAATGCCATAAAAATGTTTGGAAAACAGCAATTATATTGTGGTCATTCCGGAAACTTTTCAACCCACCCTCGTAATCGGAGTGAGAATACACAGGTCTTATGATCAGAGAACATGGAGCCTACTCCATGGCAGTTTTTTGGACCTCTCCGGTCTCTGGTGGTAGTGGATTCATGTGTAGTTCCGAATTAACATTGTTTAGGCAGGGAACGTATCTTTGGCCGAACTACTGCTGTCACACCACTCGCACCAACAAAGCACCGCCAGAGACGGAGCCGGAGACACGCTGCTCCACCTCGCCTGCAGAAGCGGCAGCATGGGTAGGTCGAAATATTGTGGAAGATACGAAAAAAAGATGGAAAAAGAAAAGAGGTACAAAAGATGTGTGCATGTAAGTCACCATGATGTTGCAGACGCGATCAGAGTGGCAATCGCTGCTGGCTGCGATGACGCGAACATGCAGAACGCGATCGGAAGGACAGCGCTGCACGAGGTCGCCTACCTGGGCGATGCGAACCTCCTGAAAGTGATGTTCAAGCTGCACGCCAACGCCAATGTGCTTGACAAGGTGATTCTCACATAACTATATAGTCAAAGGTTAAAGCTGGGACTACAGTGACTTGAAGACAAATAGCTCAGGAGTGGTATTTATCCTAGATATCGTCCCCCACTGGACAAGGTTTACTCTTTGCTTGGCATTCATTAGGATGTTTACCCCAGCCTATGGGTAAAATACGGGTGATCTATACCTGTCTACTAGCGGCAGGATAACATTGCTGTCAGCATTTTCCCTTTCTAAAAAATATAAATAACTACTGTATCAGGACGACAAAACCCCCGTTCACGTGGCAGCCGAACGGGGATTCACGTCGATAGTCGAGCAGCTGATCGACAAGTTCGGCGGTTCCATCCGAGCACGAACGAGAGACGGATCCACGCTCCTGCACATCGCCGCCTGCTCCGGGCACACGAGCACAGCACTGGCCTTCCTGAAGAGAGGTGAGCCGAACTGCCACTTTGTTTGCCTCTTCCACATGAGGACGTTCATTCCATTCACAGGCGTCCCTCTCTTCATGCCGAACAAGAAGGGCGCATTGGGGTTGCATTCAGCAGCAGCTGCAGGCTTCAACGAAGTTGTGAAGATGCTCATCGCACGAGGGACCAATGTGGACATAAGAACAAGGGTGAATCAGCTCTCATTTGCCTGTAATACTGCACTACGCATAGGTGTAATAGAATTTTGTTCTGTATTATTGACTTTAGGACAATTACACCGCACTTCATGTAGCAGTTCAGTCAGGGAAAGCTTCCGTGGTGGAAACGCTGCTAGGAGCTGGAGCAGATATACACGTAAAAGGAGGAGAGCTTGGACAAACTGCACTACACATAGGTGGGAATTCCTGAACCTTGCTCTGGTTTTGCTAGTGTACATATTTATCTCCTCAATATCTGTTATATAATTAATAATGTATACTGTGTAGGAATTCCGTCAGATTCGATCAAAGACTTCCATGCATCTCCATTCATTCTCATGCACGATACCCACCCCGGTAATGTTTAAGAGTATCCCCAGATTTCTCCAGTTCAAAATGAAAAAACGAACTGGCGATATAAGAGATAGGGATCGTGGAAATGATACGTATCGATCGCCACGTTACATTGCCATAGATCGCTGCCAAACGGAGCTCATCACCTCTTTCGTGTGGAGTCTCCTCCTTCACTTTATCCATGTGGCGATCGCCGGTGGTCGTGGCGAAGTCTAGGGATACTCTTAGGAAGAAACGAAAAAAAAAAAACTATTGGTGTACGATGCTTTGCCACACAAATTGTTATATGGTTCTACAAAGAGGAAACATGGAGCTTACAAAATTCTTCTTTTCGTTTTCGATTAAGGCAAAATTTCGAATGCTCAAAGTGGGCAGCTGAACGCGTGAGGAAAACTGAGAAGAATATCGCATTATTCCCACCCTGAGTGTTCCAACATACTAAATGAATTGATTTGGGTTATTTATTTATTTATTTTTTAATTTGTTTATTTATAGACGTGAGATGATGCTCACGTAGATACAATACTTCGAGGTCAGTAAATGCAATAAAACATAATGTCAGTACGATCTATTAATTTGGCAAAGCTGATTATGAGATGAGTAGCTGTAGCTAAGCATTTCCAATTCGGCTTGGTAAACATGTTACCTTCAGAGGGATGGGTAGGTCACAACACCCCCGGAGATGTTTATGATTTTCGCTACTGATATCTAGAACCTTCCCGTATTAGAATGACGTGCGCATGTTATCTATGTACTAGCTATAAAAACGAGGAGAGGTGAAATATTTTCTAAAAGGTTCGAGTACCACCTTGTTCCAGCTGCGTCTCTGAGCGGTCCAGAATCTCGTGAGTGCGCGATGATGCTGCTGAAATCCGGCGGGCAGCCCGATGTCGCACAAGAGGACGGCGAGACGTGCTTGCATCTCGCAGCGCGGAACGGCAACAAAGAGATCATGAGGTGAGTGAGTGAGGGGCATCACCCATGTGCGATTATTCCTCATCTATGTTGTCCAGGTTGCTGCTGAACGAGAACGCCAACCTGCAGCTGATGTCGAAGGCCGGCGAGACACCGCTGCACGTGGCCGCCAAGTCGTGCAACTACGAGGCCGCGCAGATGATCGTCACCCACATGGCTCAGAGTCTCAGCCCGGAAGAGATCCGCAAATATGTGAACCAGAGAACGAACGTGAGTGATCTACAGTTGGAATTACAGTTCGCAAATCTTTTTGGGGAAATTCTTCGCAGTCCTAATCTGACTATGGTACGTAGGACAAGCACGGCTGTAGCTGTTTGATAACGTTGTAGTTGTTTGGGTACCCGTAGAAAACCGCACCAAGAAATTATTACGCCGTATGACGGTACCATTACGGTATTATAGTACCACCTTTTCCAAAGCTGGAGGGAAAGGTGCCCGGATGTTCCGAGTATGCAGACAATGTTTTTATTCATTATGCCTTGGGAATGCTGCTCTCTTCAGCAATGCAGCTTTCTGTTCCGACATTTTGAGAGTCTGGCTGGTTTTTTCCATGCTAATAATCTCAGACATGAAAATTATCGTTGTTACGCCCTAAGTAATGCTCACGGCGATAAAGCTGACCATTAGCGGAACAAGGAGAGTGAACGAAGCCCGTGGGCTCTGCATTTTGACACGAGACCATTGTTTTGCTATGGATTATTTTTCCATTTGTTTTTGTCTTTACTTTGCGATGAATGATGATTGATGCATGCTTATCAATAACTGGGTAAGTAGTTGGACGCAATGACAAGCTTGAGGTATACCTTTTTGTTCCTTTTTGTTCCATTCCACTCTGAACCAAAGAGTTCGTGGTGCCAGTGGTGCGCTGGAGATTTGAAGTGTTCTCATTCAGAGCTAAACCCATCCCGGAATCGTTTTTGAGACTTTCACGTGAAAATAATCCTTAGAAGCTGTTGATAACAACGGTCTGCGTGATTGCGTGCAAAACTGCTGGAAAAAACCCGTTTTGGAGCCCCACTTCTTGGGAAGCCTGTGGGCGTACCAGGAGCGGGGCCAGGGCGCTCCACGAATAATTCGCTCGCATGGGCCCAACTTTGGGGAAATTCGTACTCTTTGTGTGAGTTCCTCATCCACTGTCTAACTGAATAGAAACTGCGCTGTCGAGCCAGGGATTACATGATGCAAAAACCCTATAATCCCGCCTTTCATGTGAAAACCTGAGAAAAGATTCCGTGATGGGACGTTGCCCTTACGTACTACATAGAAAATGAACACAGCAGTAGAAGTTTTCGATGCTGTAACTACTGAATAGTTCTGAGAGTCTTAACTTCATATTTCAATGATTTATTTATTTATGTGTTGACTTGGGGTGAGTCGCATATAAAAAAGTTTTCAAAAGACGGAAGACAGAATTTCCGCCTCAATTCCGTGACTTTTCAATGGAGGTCCAGTAAAGAGGAGAACTAACATCGCCCGATTCTGGTCAATTAGATTACCATAAAATGCTTTTGTATCCTTCCCTCTAACTAAGACCAGTTGCACTTGTCCAATCAGAAAAAAAAACAATTCTGTGAGCCTTTCACTATATCAGCCTCAAACCGTTTACCTTTGTTTAAACTGTGGATATAGCTGTAACTATGGCTATAAATATTGTAATTAGGTAGGATTCTTGAAATGAGTATTCGTTAATGAAACTAGTCCCTTCAGGATGGGTTCACCGCCGTACACTACGCCGCGGAGATCAGCGCCGAGCAGCTGCACTTCCCTGGCGAGGATGCCAAGCTGATGAACTTGCTCATCGACTACGGAGGACAGGTAGGAGGTGCCTGTTCTGCACTCTTGCCTGCAGCGCTACTTCGCTGTTCTCAGGTTGATTTGCAATCGCTGAACAGCAACGAAACGGCCATGCACATGGCAGCGCGATCCGGCAATCAAGCAGTTCTCCTTGCTATGGTCAATAAGATTGGTGCCGGCACGGTGCAAATCGTTCAGAACAAGCAAAGTAAGGTGGGTGCTTTCTGCTGTATCGCTGCGCAACTCTCATAGGCGACGTACAACGTTTGCAGAACGGCTGGTCTCCGCTTCTGGAGGCGTGCTCGCGAGGCCACACCGGAGTGGCGCAGATTCTGCTGCAGCATCATGCTCGAATAGACGTCTTCGACGACAACGGACGAACGGCGCTGCATCTCGCGGCGCTCAACGGACATCTGCAGATTGTGCACCTTCTGCTTCAACACAAAGCTTTCGTTAATAGGTATGTATTGCTTCTTATCTCTTGGTGAAATTTTATCTTTATCTGCTGAAGAAGCGCTGCACATACAGGATGCGGCATAAATATGATATTAAAAGTACGTAGTCTTCAACAGCTTGAAGACGCGAACGGTTGTAATCTTAAAAAGGAAACTCTTCAAAACACTCCAAACTGGGTGATACTGAACTTTTGAAAGTTGACAGCATAATCAAAGATAAATCAACTGCCACAAATTTATTATTTGTCTTACAAAGCATTTTTCAGAAACTGCCTGAATGCTTCATTGAGATTTCCCAGGGTGAACGTGTTGACACCAATGTTAATGATTGGTAAATTTGTATGGTGCTAACACACTTACCCTGGGTCATCTCAATGATGTATGCAGTATACATGTGACCGAATCGAATATATTCGACGGGATGTTCGAATTTTCGAATATTCGAACAGTTCATTCATTCGTTTTTCCAAAGAATGAACACATTCGGATTATTCGTTCATTCGGTGTTGCAGAAAAATGGGTTATTCGAATAATTCGTCCATTCCATGGTCTAGAAAAACATATATTCGAACAATTCGTTTATTCGGCCGTCCAAAAGTGGCGAATTCGAAACATTCGTTTATTTTTACTTTGGAACAATTGACATTCGCATATTGATGGTGTGACGGTCATTATAGAGAGTCACACTCATACACTAATAAGGTCATGCCTTAAAGGCTCGTTGCGACCTCCGATAATTCCCGTAAATCGCCTGATGAGATCCTGATATGTCCCGAGGCCGACCTTTGTATGTGCAAGTAAAAAATGTTAATAAAAAGGTTCTGACGATGAGGAAAAAGAGATGATTTCGATGATCTGGGTCCCTTTGAGGTAGTAGCGAAGCTTCAACATATAGATTGAATAAAATTCTAGGATATATGTTTCTATTAATATTTGTTCTGAAATTGGTCAGTGTGGACAATTGATGGGACAAAATTGGATGCGTTTATCCACCAATTGATTGTGATGTAAACTGATAATAAAGGATGAATGGCACCTTAAAAGCCATACTATTGAATCGGTATTGGACCGAATATTCAATTCGAATTATTCATTCATTCGATGGTTCCAAAATTTGGTTATTCGAACATTTCCTTCATTCGGGTAGCCAAGGAAATTCTACATTCGAATAATTCGTTCGTTCGCACATTTGGAAAGACACCTTATTCGAATCATTCAAAAGTTCGAATATCTCAAAAAGCCTGATGTTCGATTTATTCATAATTCGAATATTCCAAAAATCATCGAATATTCCAATGTATAGTATGCGGCTCCTAGGCGACGTACTCTCTGGGTAAGAGAGCACCCCCCTCCCCCTCCCCCTCTCTCATGTCTCCGCCTTTGGTGTATAGTCATATTATAATAATTTTAGCAAATCGAAAACTGGCGAAGCTCCACTCCATCTGGCTGCGCAGAACGGGCACGTGCGAGTCGTAAATGTGCTGGTGCAAGACCATGGAGCCAGCTTGGAAGCGATCACGCTGGACAACCAGGTAGCTGCTTCTCTTTTTATTATTTCCATTTTTCATTTTTTTCATTTTCAATCATTTTATTTTCATTACTTCCATTTTGATATTTCCACATCCTTGCTTAAACTGATGCTGCTGCAGACGGCACTCCATTTTTCTGCGAGGCATGGGCAGCTGGTGGTCAGCCAGACGCTTCTGGCGCTTGGTGCCAACCCGAATGCACGGGATGACAAGGGGCAGACACCTCTCCACCTGGCTGCAGAGGTAACGTTGTACGCTCTCGTTGGGATCTCGTTCACAGCATTTCTACCCCTGTTCGACGAACTTCCACAGAAGTTCTATTTCTTGGATTTCCGCTTTTTGAACTACAGATGTGGGATGATTTTCGCCACACCGGTTTTTCAAAAATAGTTTTTCAAGGGAATCCCTACCCTTTGCACATCTCCTTTCACATCGTGCACATTGTTTTTTTTAACCATCGCCCTGACTTCCTTGCAAATGATTTAATCAGATTTTTTCGAAAATCCACGTAACCACTTGCCTTCAGAATGATTATCCAGACGTGGTCAAGTTGTTCCTGAAGATGAAGCAGAATAACCGAGGAGTGCTGACAGCGATCGACCACAACGGCTTCACTTGCGCGCACATCGCTGCCATGAAGGTGAGCAGCACATTGCTTTGTTGGTGTTACCCAAAATGACTACGCAATTTAGGGATCGCTGGCCGTAGTGAAGGAGCTGATGATGATCGACAAGGCAATGGTCATCCAAGCCAAGACGAAGACTCTGGAGGTGACTTCTTTGAAATAATGCGTGCGTAGTTGTAGAGGAAGCGGTTTTTCTTGTAATCAAAGGCACCTTTTCATGGACACTGTGAGGGCGGTTTATATTAGATGTGTTCGTTCATTACGCACGCGTCTGTATGATGAAAGATAGACTCTGTCGCAACCGTGACGCAACTAATACGCATGTGGGACGCACGCGTTTGCGGCTCCCACGTGGCGATTCCATTCAGGATGTGCATGCAATCTTGACCGGTCTGTATGGAAAACCCTTTGCTAAATGGATGCTTACGTCATGACGAGCGATTGACGCATGCACCTAACAGTCTAGATTGACCTATGGAAAACTCCACAACTATGTACATCACTGCATGTATGACCCCTCTTGCCCTAACCAAAGTCCGTTTCGACTTTGTCAAATGATTTTCTGAAGTTCATGAGACTCTTGGGGTATTACAATCACAATTGTTTATTGTTCAATTGTTTATTCTCTATCGCACAGACACAAATGTGTTCCTGGTTTTTCGTGCGGAGAATCTTGAAGAATCGACACCAGTGAACAGGACTGTTCATCTTCCAGCCACATCCTTGGTCCTTTCTGTCTCCAAATTTGCCAGTCGAGCTTCGGTGGCGATTGGACGGACATCGTGTACAGTCGAAGCGAATCTGTTCTTCCTGACATACGGTCCACGCCAGCCAACGGCGTGTTGTACCGGGCTTCTTCCTCCTCGGTGTGGTAGAATGAACACGGGTTAGAGACCCGACCGCTCACAAGGGAAGCATGAGTCGAGTCTTGGGGTATCTATCTCAGTAATCGCTCTGTCAGTGAGGGCAGCTATCACACAGATCACCTTGACTCCCGTTGATCTTCGGGTAGACCAACCGGACGCCGGCAATCCTTCCATTTGACGCTGTCCTCTTGAGGGGCACGAAAAGCATTGCATAGTTCTTTGAAGGACTTCTGAAGAAGTCCCACCATTGGGTCGGTGGCCTTCTTGTCGCGTGCTTGACGTTCAGCGGAGTTAGTCGCTGACGGCTTCTGTCCAGCGGTTGTCGTCAAGACGCAACGTTAGACGTTCGGCCCACCATATCCTACGACGTTGACCGCATTCTCATCCGGCTTATACGTCCAGGTCCTCGAAGCGAAAGTTAAGGCAGGGAAGCCCACGATGTTGAAGAGATGAACGCGGAGCCTGGTGTTCTTCGTCTTCTCAGCTACTTCCTCGATGAGAGCAGCCAAATTTTGATGGGAGCGATTGGTCCATAGATCTTGGTTTTCTTTCGTAAGATTACCTTGTTGCCCACTTAGATCTTCTGGGACGTCAACACGTTTTTCTTCACATGCAACAGCTGCCAACATGATAAGATTAAAGGTACTTTTGACATTCAAATCTTTCGCTAAATCTCAGCTCAAAATTAAATAATGGACATGATATTTGAGAGAGTCAGACGGTTCAATATATTCCTTTTCCCAGAAGACATCGTTGACGAAAACCATTCTCAAACCAAGGTACAACATTTGCTGTCCAACATCGCTATCGTGACCTATTAGGTGTTAACATAAGTCCTTGCGCTTTTTTCAGTTGCGATTTTCTCCACCCTATTGACATTTTTTCCTAACATGTTGTATACCAGCTGAAAGCCCTTTTCTTCCTTTACAATAATATCTTCACGCATTTTCGCAGAACTATTGAATTACTTGATTTTTAGGCTTACGAAGAATAACCCCAATTTGAGGAAAAACACCATTTCCTCCTTGTATTCAATAGGGACCAGAAAGCACTCGATACTTTTTGAACGTGGAAGCTCTGTAAAATATAAACGCGGAAAAACATGACCAGTGGAAGTGTTGTAGGACTAGTTTGGCGATGCTGGCAAGGGTGGGGTCCGACGTCATTATGGGGTAACATGGCTAGACCCGTGCGAATGAAGAATTACCCCAGTCATTGGATAGCTTTGAGAGTCATGACGTCCATATAGACCACACGATTCACATAGAGCACTTCCCAGGTCCTCTCGACGAAAATCTGTTTAGTCGAAGTGATTGGCGTCACTAAAACCAAATATGTCTTCCTTGAGCATCAAAATCGCTGACGACTAGCCATTTTAAGCAAAATGTCTCTTTTATACTTAGCACAGGTCGTTTGGCCAGTTCTGATGGCCTTTCGAGCTTTAGTTGGATGCCAGAATAGGCAGCTGTCGGTTGCGCTGTTTTTCATTAGCTCATTGCTCCACTTCGCAGGCTCAAAACTCAAACAAACTGTTACCAAAAAATGCTTGCAACACTCTTGTAGAGGAAGATTAGCGCTTTCGAGCCGTATATGACTTGTCCATGAAAGGTAACAAATAGGAGGAGAAAAGTGCATCTGGAAAAAAGCGCAAGGACTTATGTTAACACCTAATATAATAAAGTTAGTCTTTCACGTGGCCTAGTCATATGAGTAGGGTGGTGTTAACACCAACGACTGAAGAGCAGACAACAAGTTGATTAACTCATGTCACTGTAAAATTAGGCCTTGTCGCTGTGCAACTTAGGGTTACTCGCTTCAGTTTCATATAGTGTTCTTAACTATGGTGTTTAGGCCACAACCTTGCACATGGCAGCTGCTGGAGGACATGCGAACATCGTGAAGATCCTGCTCGAGAATGGTGCGAACGCCGAGGATGAGAACGCGGTTCGCATTCCTTAGTTTTGAATAAATATAAATGGAGCCCAATATGCTTTGCATTTCATGGAAATCCCCTACTTCCAGCACGGTATGACAGCACTGCACCTGGGAGCAAAAAATGGCTTCGTCTCAATCCTGGAAGCGTTTGACAAATCTCTGTGGAGAAGGTGCTCGAGAAAGGTGGGCTCTTTTGCGTATTAAGCAGCAAATTCGCAGTGTTCTGAGACACATTTGCAGACTGGTCTGAATGCACTTCATATTGCCGCCTACTACGGTAATTCGGACTTCGTGAACGAGATGCTGAAAAGCGTGCCGGCCTCGATCCGCTCCGAACCTCCAATTTACAACCACCATGTCGTGAAGGAGTTCGCCACTGAGGTTCGACTGCTCACAACAACTGTCTCGTGACGGCAGTATCTCCCATTTCAGTACGGCTTCACCCCTCTGCATCTGGCCGCTCAGTCTGGCCACGACTCGCTCGTCCGGATGCTGCTCAATCAAGGAGTACAAGTGGATGCGACTAGTACAACTATGGTACGTCCGCTCGTTTCTATTGTCCATCCGCAGAAATACAACGCTCCAGCTGACGGTCTTCGTGTACGCGGAAGCTTATTACGTAGTTTTTATAGAAATGTGTTACAGAACGTGATTCCGCTGCATCTGGCAGCTCAGCAGGGTCACATCGCTGTTGTGGGAATGCTGTTGTCGAGATCAACACAACAACAGCATGCTAAGGTAGGCGCAGGATTTTGGATGGGAGCTAAGAAGACTCGAATAATCATTCGATTATTCGAAAATTCAAGACATGGTGCACGTTAGCCTCTAACGCTCCAGTATTGTGGTTACTAGGTTGGAAGACGCAATTCCTACGCTATAAGATCCTCAAAAAAAGGATAAATTTCATTGAAACCCCTGCTTAGAATTTAATGAAGCGATCACATAAGCCGTACTTATTTTGTACCGTAGACCTGTTTTTGTAGCTTACGGTAGGTATACGGTAGACTCGATGTCTTCGAGGATCTAGCTCAATCAACATTATTTAGCACTCTGTATACATTTTGTCGTTTCTTCCAAAATTTGCACTTTCTTCCACTCTCTTACAGTAATCCGACCGTAACTTTACGGTAGTGGCGTCGCAATGCAAAACGGAACCAGTAGTCATGTTCAGCGTATGATGAAATATTACGCCTCTCCTCCTTGTATTATACAATGTCTCGCAAGATCCTGTGACCGTATCCACCGCGTTTACCGTAATGCTACAAAAATTGCACAGAACGAACAAAACAGTCACTGATATAACGGTTCCATGTAAGCTGTATTTATAGTATCGGAGTCTGATCCGGTCGGATAACAAGTGATGCGTTGGAATCCGACCGGCGAGGATCGATACACATCTTTCCTTATCCGACCGGATCGGATTCCGACGTACTATAAACGCAGCTTTAGGATCAGTTCTGTGCGTTATTAACGTAATGAATTAACGCATTAAGGCGTAACGGCCATTTTTGGCCTAACTTAACGACTTAAAAGATTGACGAACCTTGAAGTTATTCTAACCCTCAGCCCTGTTTAGGATCAAGATCGATCTATGAATCCCTATTTAAGCCTGTACATGTCTTTGCTTTGAAGTAATGGGGAAATTTATGACTTGCAGGACTGGCGAGGACGCACTCCGCTCCACCTTGCAGCCATGAACGGACACTACGAGATGGTGTCGTTGCTGATCGCCCAGGGTTCCAATATCAACGTCATGGACCAGGTGTGTTGAATATTCTCACGGTAGTTGGAGACGATCGCCGCGTTGTCGCTCTGCTACGAAGCATAAATGATAGGGCGGCAAAACTGGAAAATTTAGACGGAAGTCAGAATAAACTGATTGTCGTAAGAGATTGCTGTTATCCGAACTTTTCAATAGTTTGGTTGTTTGGTTCCAGTTACGGCTCTAATACACTATTAATTTTATAATATTTTGAACAAATCATATTGTGTTCACAGTGCGGATGAATTGAATCATTCAATCTTTCCTACTTATAACAGACTCCACTGGTGTGGACCCGCACGCATACGTCGCATCATCCGCCTCTTGGTGCTCTGATTATCTGCGCATTCTGCACATCCGCAAATTCTACTGATATCATCGTTTTCGTTCCAACCGACCGTTTAAAGTGGCACAGCGTGCAGGTCCCTTATCTGTTGGAATCTTCTACACTTTTTTGATGTTTTCATGAATATCTGTGTCTGCACAGTGAAGGTCGAAGGCGTTGCGCTTTTCGCGGACTGAGAAAGCACGCAGCGCAACCGCGCCGCTCCTGCTGGAATCCTCAGCGCAACAGCAAACTATAGGATATTCATGTTAGTTCGTTCGTTTTCTTCATAGTCAACATCAAATTTGATGAAAAACTATAAAGAAAACCCTGACTTGCCGCTATAGCGGCGATTTCAATTCAATCGGCCCGGCTGCGACGCATATCAGCGAAAAACGAAGCGTCATCGACGTTCACTCTGTACATGTGGGACATAGAAGCAAATCCGACCCAAATAGGCTAACCGATCGGGCCTGAAAATCCAAGAACCAGCTATTCACATTCAAATCCTCAAGTACCGTTAATTTCAGAATGGATGGACGGGGATGCACTATGCTACGAAGGCAGGCCACCTGAACGTGGTGAAGCTGTTCGTGAAAAGCTCGGCCGACGAATTGGCGGAAACCAAGGAAGGAAAAGTATGGAATATCTCCATGACTGGGGAGATTCGAGAAATTTCTGCTTGTGCTTCAGGTGCCACTCTGTTTCGCTGCTGCCCACAATCACATCGAATGTCTTCGATTCCTTCTGAAGCAGAAGCACGACACGCATCAGCTGATGGAGGATCGACGATTCATCTTCGACCTGATGGTTCGTTGCGATGCGTTCGTTGCGTCATTTTCCTAAACTGAGAACGTCTGTTCAGGTGTGCGGTAAAGGCACTGACAACGAGCCGCTGCAGGAGTTCATACTTCAGAGTCCAGCGCCCATAGACACCGCCGTGAAGTTGTCGGCGCTCTATCGGTAAGGTGTAGATACCTTTGGAGTCGTTCAGTGGAATTTTCCTAGCTTGCGGTTTGCAGAGATATGTCGGAGAAGGAGAAGGAACGCGCGAAGGACCTTTCCAACGTGGCTGTGTTCTCCGAGAACATGGCTGTGGAACTGCTGGGCATCACTGCAACGGAGTACAACGCGGCCATTCTGCTCAAAGCAAAGGACAACCGGGGCCGACCACTTCTGGACGTGCTGATTGAAAACGAGCAGGTCTGTGTCTTTTTCACGAAATCCTCAACAATGTCTAATTCTGTCACTTATCCCAAAAAGTCCGAGAAAAAAACCAGGAAAATGCTCGTGGGACACGACGGTCTATCTTCTGGAAAGCAATATTTGGCCAAAATTTCCTCCTGAGAGCTGGCTCAAATTTCGATTACTTCACTGGAGAACTGTTCAGTAGCCACCACAATGTCTAAGAAAATTGCCACATGACTGTCACAGCTCTACAGCTCCAGAACCCGTTATTTTACAAGACAAAATTCGCCAAGCATGACGACACAGGAGCATGGTTCCCTTTCTTCTTCGCTTCGCAGTTTTCCGATTTGGGGACGTTATTGACCTGCTCATTTGATAAGCAATGGTCCAACCAAAGGGGTTAAATTCCCTGGCGAGAGGGAGGCGGTCGTATGGCGCGATTCTTCGGGTGGCACTATAGACACGCAGGATCTGGGGCGCGCTATTACCACCCGAGTTACGGTCACGCGTCGCGGCTTGGCTGTAACGAGTCCTCGGACAGCTCGTCCACCCCGCCACCCTCACCTCAACCTACGAAGGACTCAGGCATGACGTCTTCCCCGGATCAAAGCTTAAACGAAGCCCTCAACCAACACTACGATGCCTCTTTGAATGTGCTGCTCGCAATACCTCCCTGAAAATCCGTAGGAAAATTCAATTTAGGTAAATTATTAGAAAGAAACTCATCGTGGCATTGTCGTCGACTGGTTCTGCAAAATTCTTGACAACGGGTCCAGGCCAAAATCGAGTTCATAGTTCAAACCATAATCGCGGAAATGTACGGAAAAAGTCGATGGCGGCGTCCCGTATGGAGTGAATGATTGCGGTTAGGTGGACGAGTTGTTCGAGGACTCGTTACGGCCAGGCCCAGACGTACGCAGACAAGGCGCGGAACCGCGACGCAGCATGACACTACGGTTAGGTTCTCTGCTGGCAGAAACAGACAACCAGAGCTGCATGTA
Organism: Ancylostoma ceylanicum; assembly: GCA_000688135.1. Classification (NCBI taxonomy): domain Eukaryota; kingdom Metazoa; phylum Nematoda; class Chromadorea; order Rhabditida; family Ancylostomatidae; genus Ancylostoma; species Ancylostoma ceylanicum. Next base: position 1,094,871 of record JARK01001341.1, on the reverse strand, counting down.
GAACCTCTGTCTCTGCCCGAGAAAGCAGCGCCGCTGTCTCTCCTCTTGTCTGCATACATTTGGAGTTCCCTGCATCAATGTAAAATAATGATAAGAATCTCGCACGACCGCAAGGACTAGCCGCGACGCTGCGATTGCGCAGGTAAATACGTCTCGTCTGCGTCGGACTGCATCAGGACTGCATTCTGATCTATCCTTCAAAAAACAGCTGTGCATTTGCATTGAGTTCGAAATACCCTCATTCAGACGTAGTAGTAGCTGTATCGCAGTTGCAAATCCAGCTACACGCCTCAATAGTCGCAGACAACGGAAACGCGATCACACCACGCGAAATCGCGCTGCGACGCGATAGCTGTGACTGCCAAAATGCTCACGTCTTTAAGACATCCTCATCGCAGATCTTGCTCGGGTTTGAGTTGAGATTCAATTTCTGTTTACTGACGGGCAGACGGATACGAGTGACCCAAATTAGCCAACATTGAATAGAGTGGAATATGCTGGCATTTGGTATTCCATTTCTGGATTTATCGGGGATAAGTTGCTGAACGTAGCTGTATAAACTCGAGTATCCATCAGTTCGCTAATCCTAATCGCTGTTTTCAGAAAGAAGTGGTCTCGTACGCGTCAGTGCAACGATATCTGACTGAGATCTGGACTGCACGGGTGGACTGGTCCTTCGGTGGGTTTGCATTGCGATGTTGCGCAGTGAGTGCCATGTTTCAGTGGTGACACGCACCGGGCCCCAGCACGAGCTTTTCGTGGGTGCAAATCAAAACGAGCACCCTTTAAAAAACGAAGATTTTATGAAGCCCCTTCGGATATTCATTTGACTGAAACTACCTCTGAATCAATCAATGAAGGTATAATTTCGACTGACAAGGGAAGGATACTTGGTGGCTGTGGCCATTCCTGATGGGATGTGTACTACGATATGCAGTTTTTGACGCTGATCTCGAATCCGTAGCCCAAATTTCCTGCGGGCTTCTGTGTAGCGAGTTACACCTATTTCTTTTGGCTCAGATGTAATATTCCGTACTCTTGTATGGGTCAGGCTAAGCCTGGTAGCTGCATGATCGCCCTAAAAATATTAAGGGCTTCTAGAGGAAACAACGGCCTTGCTAGTGTGCTGCAGAAGCAGCCGCCTTACCTTAACTTAGGCTTGTATATGAGAACAGTACTCAAAGTCAGTGACTGACTTACTCATCGTCCTCGCTTGCGAGCTTAAAGGGGGTAAGGCAGCTGTATCGGCAACTCACTGGCAAGAACCATGTTTCCTTCGAAACTATTCAACAGTTTGAAGACATTGAATCAGCTACCAAGCATGTCATGGGGCTCAAACAAGAGTACGCTATATCACATGTGCGCGGAAAGAAATGGGTGTAATTCACTACGCAGAAGCCCGCAGGAAATTTGGGGTACGGATTCGAAATCAGCGTCAAAAACTGCATATGATGGTACACATACCATCACGAATGGCCACGGCCACCAAGTATCCTTCCCTTGTGAGTTTACTCCTGAAAAACAAGGAAGATCCCTAAACGAGAACTACGTACAACAATTACTTAGCCCTAAAAATTACGTGACACACCTGCCCTCTGACGCCAAATCCCCACTCCCTCTCCTGCCCTACCGCAAGCGTTATTGGAGTTTGGGCACAAGTATTGCGCACAAGTATTTATGGCGTTTGTTTAACGTGTTGGACGATAAATGATGAATGTATAAATAAATAAATAAATAAATAAATAAATAAATA
>JARK01001341.1:1067467-1079541 GCA_000688135.1 Ancylostoma ceylanicum | reverse complement strand
CGAGCCACTTTAGCTTGTCGTATTGCCTTGAACACCTGAATAATATAGGGTTACGAACGCCAAACCTTGCTGCATATACAGTCATACTGTGGCTCCTATCCGCTTAAGCCACAGCTTTCAATTCATCGTAATGCGGGTTCATAACAACGCTCACTTTGCAGGTTTATATCACCAGGAAGAAATTTCTCAGAAAATCGGTGTCCCGTTCCTTTATTAGCCACTCCCTTTCCAAACATTTCTAGGGTATTTCGAGTTGTCCTCACTTTACAGGCTCCGTAATGGAACCAATATTCCGAAATGATATGATTTTTTGTCTTCGAGTAGTTTCACAAAAGTTCCTCTCTAACAAAAAATTTTAAGTTCGTCAGAAATTAAATAGGTGATTTTGAGAGAGGGAGAATTTACCTTCATAATGGAAAGAAAGATGAGAGTGGACCTAAAGAAACCCCGAAGATACCAGCTATCAAACTGACCTCTCAAAAAATCAGACATTTCATACTTGACGACCTAATATATATTAGTCAGGGTGATGTTGTAAGTCGCACAAGGCACTCATTTCTCGCACAATTGTCTGCTCAAATGGGTGCATACAGAGGTACCGCAGGAAATGCTTTTCTCTATAATTCAGATATTTTCTGCTTGGAAAACATCTACTCGTAACGAAAACGGGGTCAGGTCTGGAAACCCTTTTTCACGGAACATTTCGTCCAATTGGAAAAGAATCAGCTGATGCGTTATTGTAAGCTGGGGAGCCCATGAGATTCGTAGTAGAACTTTATATAACCCTTGGTAATTCCTTCCATGCTGGGCTGAAAAGGCCGTATAGCTCAGCATGGAAGGATACTCGTTGGCCGTGGCCATTCGTGATGCGATGTGTGTTACCATTTGCAGTTTTTAACGCTGATCTCGAATCCGTAGCTCAAATTTCCTGCAGGTTCTGTGTAGTGAGTTACACCTATTTCTTTTCGCGCAGATGTAATGTACTATACTATTGCATAGGCCCAGGCTATTTATGCTTGGTAGCTGCTTTAATGTTTTTAAACTATTGAATGTTTTCGAAGCAAATAAGGGTCTTGCTAGTGAGTTGCCGATCCAGTTGCCTTACCCTGATTTAAGCTCGCATATGAGAACCATGAGTGAGTCAGTCACTGACTTTGGGTACTGTCCTCATATACTAACTTAAATCTGGGCAAGGCGAATGTATCTGCAGCACACTAGCAAAGCCTTTGTTCCCTCTAGAAGCACTCAATATTTTGAGGACACTAAAGCAGCTACCAAGCATAGCCTGGAGCCCATACAAAAGTACGTTATATTACATCTGCGCGGAAAGAAATATGTGTGACTCATTATACATAACCCTGCACAAAATTTGAGCTACAGATTCGAGATCAGCGTTAAAAACTGCTTATGGTGCTGCACAGCGAATCACGAATAGTAACTGCGAACAGGTTCCTTTCCTTGTGAAGACTGATTTAGGAAATTACTTTAAAAAACGTAATCTGTAATAGTAGCAATGGTGGAGCTTTGTAGAGTGACAATTTTATCAGTTCCAGTCCAAAGTTCCATCATCCTTAAAACTGTCAAGAGTACTGTGGCACCAGTACGAACATTACTTCGACGGTAGCAGTTTTTGTCAACCCTCACCTGACTTCTGATATGGCTGTGTTGGAAGTTGTTTGTGGAGACGGGTGCTCTTGCAGACATACGAGGAGACGGTGCGGAGCTGGGGGCAAGCACCGATTGGAACATCGAGACCGTAATCGATTGGAAGCGAATCGTTTCGATGTACTATCAGATGAACGGGAAGAAGGACGAGCCGGACGAGGTGGAAGAATGACTCACCAAAGTGCCATGTACAATCCTATTCAGAGAATTCTATAAAAATGCCTATTTAAACAGAGTTCTATCATTAGTGGTGGTGCGTGTATTACCTGCCGTAAGAGGATCAAGACGCGTAGTCTCTTCGTTCAATAGCCACCCAGAGAATTGGTGCTTTCTTCATAACAACAAATTTGAAACAATATACAAGAACAACACAATTTCAAATTGTTTATTAAAAAATCATAGGAAGCCTGCAATAAAGTATACACCTTCGTGCTAATTAGAAAGGCGGAGGTCCATTTATAAACTCAAGAGATGGATCAAAGCTTCTAGCGAAGTTATTTAGTAGTTGACAGCAATACTCGTCATCGCAGTGTGGGACCAGACAAGCTGCTCCCAGCAGTAGAACCAGCATCGCCTAAGAAAACACCATATTAAACGAATAATACTAACCACAGTGAAGTCTTTGCCGTCTGAGGTTCCTAGAAATTCATCAAGAAGCTTGCGCTGTGATCAAACTGCTCCTTTCGCAATAATCACAATACATACTGCCAATTAAGCAAAAGTGAATGAGATGCGAGTCAGTTCAAGCACAATCGCGCGTCCAGTAAAGGAACATCTCAGCACTATGCTTCGCAACCTAGACAGAGTTCTGCTTCGCGACCTAGGCAAAGTTCGGCAATAAAAAAATAACAGAAGCGTGGATGTAGGAAGCAAGTCCCTTCGGCAGTTTTTGGCAGAGCTATTTGTACCGCAGCGATGAAATCAACAGTTTTAACGTGTTATTAGTGGGGGCGTACAGATGGGGCTACGTAGCAGTAGACATGAAAAAGAGTGAAAATGCTGCCCTTTTTAGAAACTATTACAGTATCTATTTTCGTTTGACCCATTGGAAAGAGAAAAAGGACAATGGTTGATGAATTGTTGTTGATTGAAGTTGATGACAAAAAAGTTTTTGCTTGAATTTATTGGGTAACTCCTAATGTGGATAACACGACCAATATGCGTTTTTAATTCGAATATACAAAAATGATTTTAAAGTAAACACAATAGCATTGTCTGATAAAGTTATTGTCAGTGAGTTTCTGCATTGTCTACTAAAGTTATTGTCAATGACGTTTTACAATTTTGCGAATGCATATTCGTCAGTCAACGCCCAAAACAAAATTTTGCAGTTGCAAGATTTAGTTCTAACAATAAGTGGAAATCTACTTCGTGACAAGACGGTTGTGTTAATCGATGCCATAGAATAAACAGTGAGAGCACATTTCCTAAACAGGGACTTTGTGATTGTGTAAAGTCGAGGGCTCAAAGTGCGCATAAGGTGCGTTTCGCTAGTTAGATTTTGCTAGATGATCCCTCTCCCTCAAGAAGGTTCATTTTTGTTTAAAAATGATTGTAATATATAACAGACATAGCAATGCCAGAGAACCAACCTGAAGAGGCAGTGCTGTACGAAGAACCCGTCTCCATCGCGACCTTTGGCGACGGAAGTGTGAAGCCGCCACAATACCAGTAGCGGTGTCTGGAATCGGGGAAAGCAATCCTGACGAAGAGCCGTCCACTGATTCGAACTCGCTCCTCGAGTCCGTATCTGATGGAATTCCCTCGAATCCATGTTCAGCGAGTACACTATAAGGGTGTGACTCGGGGTATAATGCTGCTAGAACATCAGCAGCAGCGTCGACGTCGTACTCTTCTCGCGCTGCTGAGTCCCTGCTCGTTTGTGGAGCACGTCGTAGTGCTTCCAAAAGGTCTTGGGCACGCTGCATAAGTCGATCTAGGCTGGCCGATGTGCTGCTCTCTATGTAACGTCTGTTCTGAGCACTACGTTCCACGATCACTTTCTGATTTTCCAAGTGAGCAATGATGTCCAACAGAAGTGATTCGTGGCTCTGTAAAACAATTATAAAAGTTTTTGAGCAGTTATTGCAAAGCAATGAGATTAATAAGAATGATGGAGATGAAGATGAATACAACTTCTGTATTCTTTATGGTCAAGAACTGCACGGAAACATACCAGTCTGTCCTTTTGTTGATCATCCTCAGATGTGAGCTCTTCACTACAGTGATTGAGTTCAGTCGTGAGTATTTCTAAAGTTCTGTTCAGTTGGGCTTCTGCTGTTATTTCAGCTGCTAATCGCTCAGTGATTTCCTGTAATATTCTAGGTTTATCCATTAGTAATAAGTAGAAAGCAGAACAATTATGAAGCACGAATTCGAAAAGTAAGAATTTAACAAAAGTCATTCCATGTTCTACCTCATATAATTTCTCTGTTCTTTCCTGATCGACGGAGAAGAATCGGACTTCTTGAGACACGTGTAGAAGAGGTCGCAGTAGTAAAGAATGCTCGTTGAGTTCTTTTTCGGCAAGGCGGAGACGTTCTATATCCATGTAGAGGTGCTAGAAAGATTACGATATGGAAGTGAAAAAATGAGGCTAAGAAGAAACAACCTTGAGATCTTGAAGTTCTACTTCGCCTTCAGGGAGTGGAATAAGATACGTCCGTTCTTGGAATTGCGACAGCTTTGCAATTACGGCTTCCAGAGTTCTGCTGGCTTCATCTCTTATTCTCACAAACATATCCCAGTTGTTAGCGCGTTCAATCAAAACTGGAACCATCCTTTCAGCTGAAGATAGTGCCGCTTCGAGGCCTTGCAAAGAAGGGTGAGATCTTGGTGCATCTTGGAGAAGAGCGACTGCATTCCTGCATTCCTCAACCAGTTCCTCGGCAGATGGTCTATATTGTGCTGGTACTCCTTCTGCATCTCCCAAAAGTCGATCAGCATCGTTGACAAGCTGCACTAGCCGGGAGGATACGAGGGTAATGGCATCTCTCAGCGACTCGTCGGCTGCTCGTCTTGCGAATTCGTCCTCCAAGTCATTTCGACGTCGCTGAAAACACTCTATGACTACTTNTGTGTGTGTGTGTGTGTGTGTGTGTGTGTGTGTGTGTGTGTGTGTGTGAATGTGTGCCTCAGTATCGTGTCTCACGAAATCCCACGATTGGTCAGTGATGGTGATTGTTAAATCATTTAAAAGGCTAGGAACCGGCGTGGTGTGGTGGACTGGGGTAGGAAGGAGATCAAGGAGAAGGTCAGGTGGTGTGCAACGGGTGCACCGATGGAGAACGATTGCTCTGGCGTCCAAGAACACCGCGAGGCGGGTCCACTGCTGTGATAAGAGTGCGCCGGCGTCCAAAGTGGGGGAAGACGGGTCCAGCGATGTGATTAGGATGCGCCGGCGTCTAAAGTGGGGGAGACGTGTCCGACGATATGATAAGGGTGCGCCGGCGTCCAAAGTGGGGCGGAACGCCTGCGAACGGTTCGACAGAGGGACGAGAGGTGGGCCGGGGCAGAGTAGCGCGAAAATGCTCTCAATCATGTTTGTTCTAAATGTTTGTCCTCAACCTAATAGGTGGAATCGCTTACATATAGCTACAATTAACTATTTCACTCGAGAGAATGATAAAATTGCTCTGAAGAGAGGACGCAAGCAGTTCTCTTTGATCGGTTCATTTTTTATGGGGAGGGCATTTACGGGAAATGGAGCAGCATCTGCATGCCAATAATTCTTCTAGGATGGATGCGAGGTGAAGTCATGCGAGCGAAGCGAGCATAATGAAAAGTCTGGAAGTCCGGCGTCGGCCGGACGGCCAGACTGGTTAATTACAAAAATCCTACTATTTCTTAATTGGCGGTTCACGTGCATGTGGGCACGAGAACCAGCCAATGTCGTCAAAAACAGAGTGCACCATCGTGTTCAGCGCGTCAAGTTATGTACGAAAAGGTTGCAGATTTTGATTTTTACCTTGATTGACAGGTGCTTCGGCCCGCTTCCCTTTGCTTGGAAGACCAAAAGTTGTTTACATCACAATGAAAATGAATGAGTCTTAGTGTTTATTGTTCTGTGTCTATTAGGTCATATACAAGATAAGATGCGGTGGGTATGTTTCAGAGACACTCGGATGAAACAAAAGGGCGCGAGACAGGAAGGATGAGTAGAGTTGGGTTCCACGGTGCGATAACGGTGCAGGGGCATCCGAAAGAGGGAAACGCCTGGAGGCGGATCCAATGCTGTGCGAAAGGTGCGTCGTAACCCAGAAGTGAGCACGGCAGTTGTTCTGTCGTGTGCCAGCTTCTCTTCTTATCTGGGTCCGGAGTACTCCTGCTGCCATACATACTAGGAAAAAAAAAACAGTCGGCCTCTTTGCAGCCATGGGATGGGTGCGACGCAGAGAGATAGGAAGATACGAAGAGCTTGAATACTGATAGGGTGGAGCGCGCCAGATGTGATGCGGGGAACTTGCCACACTGAAACAATGCGAGCGAAGCGAACACCAAAAGAAGCCTGAGCGCCCAGCGTCAGCCGGGCGGTCAGGCTGGTGAATGATTAATAAAAATTATTGAGAAATGATGATAAAATTAAAGGAAGAAAAGAAGCAAGTAATACGATAAAAGTAAAATTTTTTTCAGGTAAACCTGCTGTACCATGAACCAAGAACGCATGAAATCCCACAGTTTTTCGAGGCGTTGCGAAGTCTCTCGCGTGACGAGCGCTACATCCTGATGAGAGCTGACAGGGACAGGCAGTCTTTGAACATGCAGCTCTTTTTCGTTAATCATCAGGAGCCCTACTGCTTGGACAGATATTTGCGGATGTACACGTTTGACTGAGCTGTTTGTGATCTTAGGTTTAATAAAGAGTATTCGCTCCATGAAAAACTAGTGGAAAAAACGAAACGGTTTGAAAATGTTGCTACTCAGTCAATATCGTGATGGCGAATTCAATTTCATTGAAGAGCTGTCGCAGTTTTATGACAGAGACGAGAAGAAGAATGAAAAAGAGCCGGATGTATTACTTTAGGTTTTAGTTGTTGATATTTGAAATGCTTATTAAGTGGACTATTTATCATTATGTGTACATATGTTAGTTGTAGTAACTATCATTCAGTGTTTTCTTGACAAAGTCTAGTGAGAATAGCGAAACAGCGCGTGTAGTACGCGCCAGCTGTTCGGGCCCAGTTCATAGCTACGATAAGGGTGAGATGGGAATCGAAAAAGTGAAGGTTGTCCCTTAACCGAAAACTCGAACAGGCGCAGAATGGGTTCACGAAAATGAAGCATGTCGAGTACAAGGCAGTAAAAGCTACCATATTATTAAGATGTATTGCACCAAAACAGCTTCAATACTGCTCAAAGAATCAAAGTAAGGTTCTTCGTTCAAAGCTTAAAGGCGGAGCTGAAAAAGCTCGCCTGAGACAAATGCCTCGTGTAGTTGAGGGGGGGGGGTTAGCGAGAGAGCACGCAACATGAGAGGATGCCAGACGCGAGGGTGGGACATACGGAGCACCTGTCTCATCCACGGTTTACCCTCGAGAATGGATGAACGCTTCCCCCTCCAGGCGCCATCGAAAGTTTGCCTTCATTTCAAAATTTGGATAATAGAATAGTGTTTTTTTTTTGTTAATGTAAATATTATATTATAAGCATGGAAGGTACCGTGATATGATCAGATGCGTGCAAACGCTCCGGGACAGTTGTACCCAATTTTTTTTAGAACACTATAACTCGGCTCAGAACGAACTACTTTATCGTAATCAGAGAGCCCTGGCATTCTTGAAAGTTGGCCAATACGACACGAAAATAATTTTTCTGGCCTGAAATTTGACAGGTTCAAACTTGAAAGAGCGGCACCCGTCCTTTCCGTGTAGGGTTTGTTCATCAAACATCTTGCAGCGAATGTAGAGGTGTAGAAGCCTGAAAAGGTGAGACTCTGTTCGAGACGGTCCCCGGAGTAATACAGGGTAGGTTGGAGCATAAATGGCCAATTTTTTTGTACAATTGACACATTGGCATACAATCCGCCTGCGCTGGCCTTACATTTCAGAACGTTCCCTTCATAACAATGTGCAAGAGAATGTAGCACTTGACGGTTATTGTGCTACCGTTTGGGAAAAAATCGTAGTGGATAACTCAAGTTACTGATTTAAAAATGCAAAGGAATTTACTGGAATGTAGGGATTGTTTGCCCAGTTTTTGGGTAGGCAGCTGGGACCTACCTCCTGCAACAATCTCTTCTTACTGTCGCCTAACTCTTTTCCCTGAAACTTTTCCTATTAATAAAAACAATTCATTTAAGAAACGTCTTGATAGGGTACTTGGAGATCAAATATATGTGAACTTGAGGGGCCCGAGATTGTTCTACCCTCTACCCTCTGCTCACGCAAAATTCATCAACTCATCTTCCTCCCCTTATCGATTCTTTTCGAGTGACATGGCCTTGCTGGGTAAATATTCATTTCGCAAAGGGTCTGATTCAAGATGCTCTTCCCGTACTCCCCTGTGAGGACTGAATCGGCATTATGCTCATGAAGCGTTTTCCAAGGTCTCGTCTCCACTCATAGTTCTCAAGAATTGACAAGCTCCTGGCATTTGGATGCCTTATACAAACGCATTAGTGATGTTATGAGTTGCTCCCCCTTACTTATTGTCCGGATTTGAATTCATGAAGCAAAATTTCACAAATTTTCTGACTGCATGTAGCATTAGTTTTGTATCCAAAACACATCAATGCTGTGACATTGAACCGAGCCAGAAGTGGAATGACTATTCCAGGCTGCCAGCATACATGGAAATCGTTGCTGGATATCGCAATCGAGCGAAACTAACAAGGGAAGGATACTTCATCAGTATCGCCTTTTGTGGCGAGGTGTGNCACGCCTAGACCCGAAATCCGAAATCAAGTTTACATTTCAATGTTTAACAAAAATATCATGCTTTACTGTGTTGGAAGACCTCACTTCCTGTCCAAACTGCTTTCATCGAATTTTTATCCATAATTTTTATCCTATAAGGAATTTGGTCAATCGAGGTAGAGTCATACGGTCGATACCTTGAGACGTGTCTCAGCCCACCATCACTTTCGATGGTGCCAGACGGGGAACTTACACATATGACGAAGAGGAAAAGATGGGTCCAGGACGCAGTCCAAACAAGATAACAAAATATGCATTGTAATTCGGGCAAAGCAGGTTTATATGGAATGCGCAGTTGTGGCTTGAATTCTCCACACAATGCAGTCTAGGAAAAGCCGAAGTTCAAGCATGGCCGGCTAATGCCTTTCGAGAAAAGGTTCACACAAAATTGGTATGAATTTGCCACGAAATTAGGGTTTAACGGACAGTATCGCTCACTATTTGGAAAACTAACAAGGGAAGGATACTTCATCAGTATCGCCTTTTGTGGCGAGGTGTATATTGCCTTACGCAGCTCGCGACGCTGATTCCAAATCTGTTTTCATCTGTTCCTAAAAATGTCTCTGTGAGCAGTTATCCGTTTTTCCATGTCACGCTCACGTAGGGCGCAAGAGGTTGGTGGTCGAGGTGAGCCGTGGCGCAGTGGTAAGTTTCTTGCTCTTCAGGACCAACATCGCGAGTTCAGCTCCCCTCACAGCCTGGTGTTTTGCATTTTCCTTCCACGTACTATTTTCTTTTGAAAATCCATACTATGCAGTTCCACATGGTTTTCCACCTACAAAATGATCTTTAGCACTATTCCACTTTCGCGGACCCAAAATCTTCAAAAAAACCTTTTTGGCTAAAACTTCGCGTAGAGGGGTTATTTGGGGTGCTGAACACAAATATCGTATCCATTTTGTACCATAACCCCATTTTTTCAGGGTTACGGCGGGTGTACTGTAGGTACTATATGTCACGGAATCTCTTGAAACTCTGCATAGGGAGGTTATTTGAGGCGCTGATCTTGTTTATCAACATTATTTTGCGTGCCACCTTCGTTTTCTACCTGAAATTGGCATTTTATCTGAATTTCCTACCGTATACCTACAAAAATAGGGTTGCGATACAAAATGGACACGATATTCGTGTTCAGCACCCCAAATAACCCTCCTAGGCAAAAATTGAGAGTATTTCGTGATACACGGTTTCCACAGTACACCCACCGTAACCCTGAAAAATTGGCGTTACAGTACAAAATGGATACGATATTTGTGTTCGGCACCCCGAATAACCCCTCTACGCAAAGTTTCAGCCAAAAAGGTTTTTTGAAGATTTTGGGTCCGTGAAAGTGGAATAGTGCTAAAGATAATTCAGGTGAAAAACCCTATAGAACTGCATAGCATGGATTTTCAAAGGAAAATAGTACGTGGAAGGAAAATGCAAAACACCAGACTGTGAAGGGAACTGAACTCGCGATGTTGGTCCTGAAGAGCGAGAAACTTACCACTGCGCCACGGCTCACCTCGATTACAACCTCTTGCGCCCTACATGAGCGTGACACGGAAAAACGGGTAACTTCTCACAGAGACATTTTTAGGAACAGATGAAAACAGATTTGGAATCAGCGTCGCGAGCTGCGTAAGGCAATATACACCTCGTCACGAAAGGCGATACTGATTAAGTATCCTTCCCTTGTAAGTTAAACAATAAACTACCACCAACTGCCCCAGATCTTTTGCACCCACCTAATATTATGTGAAACGCACTGTGTGAATATTATAAGTATAAAACGCATGTAAATTCACATACAAGGTGGCCCACATGAAATTTGACGCAAACAGCTATGCACAACTTTGCACCAGTCAATTGAAATGGGAAGTGTTTAGTTTTATTTCCTAGACAAGAAAATTATACATATGATCTCACACGTCAAATTCGGAATGACCTCCTTCAGCTTCAGTGTAAACATTCAATCTCTTCCAAAAATTTTCGAGGAAGTGCGCAACTATTTCTAGTCAGCTTTTTCGTTTCATGCCTTTTTCAGTGACGTCTGTTTAAAAAAGCAGGCTTTTTGCTCCAAGATAGGCCTGTTAGCAAAATCCGGAAGAATGAGATCGAGCGAGTTCGATGGCCAAATATCCTTTGTTCACAAACCCGGAAGATTGGTCTCTCAACAGTTCAATGCCTTTATTGTCCCGTGCGCTGGCACCCAATTTTGTTAGAGAGTCCACTCAATCTCACTAGTGTTTCCTTTGGCCCAAGGGATCACAGCATTCTCCAAGAGAATAAATTTTCTGCGATTGCGCTGTGTGTCATTTACATGCTTGCGAAACAGGGAGAAATACGTCGGTGCTCAAGTACTAGCACATCGTCGCTATCTTCTCGTCAGCTTTTCAAATACATCAGAGCGAGTGGATCTTCTCAATACTTTCAACGGTGCGGAATCCTAGTCAAGCAAGTATGATTTTGAGAGCGCTTTGTTTAAGTCATGCAACCGATTCCAAGCTCACTTAGCTCCCTTCAGTGAGAACAGCCCGATAATTCATTCGTCTGATATCTACTGGGGACCACGACAATTCTGCACGCCGTATTTACTTAATTCAAGACTTGATGGGTGTCATTGTCTTACCATTAGTCGTAATCTACAGGATAACACCAAATTCTGTGGCCATATTTCGCAAGCCATAAAAATGACTGCAGGTTGGACAGGGGAACTAAAATTCACTATGAGTTCACCTGATGCATGAGCTCCAAAACCCACACACTAGCAAGATATTGAACAAACCTCCAGACTTTCCGATAAAGGCCTCAAAACCCTCACGAGTCGCATAACCTTGAGCCAACACCTCCTCAGTGTCAATTCAACCCTACACTTAACACAGGATTTCAGCTACAGGTCCCATAAATTCATAGAAGCAAGGTAAAGTACTGCGCTATAGAGCACTTATATAAATACCAGTCTGGCCGTCCGGCTGACGCCGGACTTCCAGACTTTCCTTATGCTCGCTTCGCTCGCATGACTTCACCTTGCATCCATCCTAGTAGAGTTAGGATCATGCCAATTTTTGCTCCGTTTCCCCTAAATGCTCTCCCCCATGAAAATGGACTGACCAAAGAGAACTACTTGCGTCTCTCAGAGTAATTTTATCATTCTCTGGAGTGAAATAGTTAACTGTGGCTATATGTAACCGATTCAACCTGAAATGAACGCGGGAAATGGTTTATCATTCCTTGTTTGTTGAAGGTGATCCATTGATAACAATCAGCTTGAACGTATAAAAGGGTCGATGCGGTGTGCTCAGACACAAATGAGGGTAGAACACGCAGGATGGGATGTGATGTGGGCAGGATGACACGGATGGTAAATTAGTCACCGCTAAGGGCGGGCATTCGGTACTTTCTCACTGTATTTAGGCGCAGGAGGACAATTAGTGCAAAGATAGACCTGATTAAGAGCATTTTCTCGCAACTGTGCACTGATGCACCTCTTCTGCACTCGTCGATCCGTTCGCA
>JARK01001341.1:1036718-1064871 GCA_000688135.1 Ancylostoma ceylanicum | reverse complement strand
CGCCGGACCCGTCTCCCCCCACTTTGGACGCCGGCCTAACCTTATCATAGCGCCGGACCCGTCTCCCCCACTTTGGACGCCGGCGTACCCTTATCATACCGCTGGACCCGGTTCCCCCCAATTTGGACGCCGGCGTAACCTTATCATAGCGCCGGACCCGTCTCGTTGCGCCTACCCACTCTTGGATGCCGGCGCCCCTATTGCCCGTACCTCTTGCTTGTTCTCTTCCCGACTGCTTAACTCGACTGCACCACACCATTCCCTTTCTGATATTATCGGTATCAGAAGAGTACGGTATGCAATCACTACCACTGACCAATCAGGGAATTTCGTAACGCTCTGACACACATATACACTCACAGACACACTTACGTACAGACTAAGCGCGTTATTATAAGTCATGATATCCAGATATGTTGGTATGGGGGGTATGAGGGATATTCCGTTAATGTGTCATAGTCGCCGATGTGACCTCACAACCAGTGTCTCATCAATTTTTCTCTAAAATGACAAAGTTGGTTTAAAAAGCACATCCAATGCATATTATGTGCGGTTGCGACTTAGCAAAAAAATCACGGATTCCTCCTCCAATACCATGAACACTGACTTCACCTCTGCTTTTTCGCGAAAGCTTCAACAGATGAACACTTGGTGGTTTTTGTTCTAAAGAAACAATAGGAAATATTGCTAGCAAGAAAGCCTTTCTACAAAAATTTTCTGGCAAGAAATCATGCCAGACCTCGTCCGGCGACCCCGCTGATGGCGAGTGCACCACTTTCAGGAGTAAACACATCTTAGCTGCCGACATGTTTGCCACCCACAGAAATCTGTACTTTTGGTGGAATATAGAAAACCACTTTGGGCATTATTCGCAACATTTGACACACATCGGTTCTCCTTTGCAGCAGAGGGTTACTTCAACTAATGCTGTGGAGTATTGCCATTTTGAATAATTCCTTTCAAAAATTGTCTTAGCCAATAATACAGCTCAGAAAACTTAGGAAGTGCTCAATTCTGAATAAATCTAAAGCGCTTCAAAAGCAGCACCCACGGAAAATTTCGTCTCAAACATTTTGACAGTTTTGAAAAACCCTGGATATTGGGAATACCTTCCTCGAACAAGCTGCAGCGGAAGCGTCCTGTTCCCTACTTACAAGAAGATTACCTAGTTTCAGGCGGACTTGTTCTTCAGCTGATTGTACGCGTTTTCGCTGTTGCTTTTGATTGCAGTAGAGCACCAAAATCTTTTTGGGGCACGGGAAAGATCGATTGCCAGTTGATTTAATTGTCGAACCATCGTTCTTGAATTCCTCAGTATGTTTTGAAAATGCGGTCTATTGCCCTCATCTTCTCTCTTTTGCTTGTGTTTATCGACTGTGATCCAATTCTATTTTTCCCAAATGAATAAAATCCTTTGGAATTTTTCTAAATGCCAGATGTCTGACTCTTGGAAATCATAACAAGTCCCAACAAATTTCAACAAACTGCGATGGTTTCCTGCTATCGTACACAAACTCATCCTAAAGGTGTTATTTGCAAATCAATTGTAGCAGCAGAGAATGAAGTGGGATCCTCACATGTATAATTTTATTTTCCGAAAGTAGATGGTTTGTGGGAGGTTTATCTTCACTAGTCTTGAAGGCAGCACCCGTGGAAATCCTCGACTCGGAGCTGATGTGCGCGTGGTGAAGTGCAGACTCAGCACATCATAAATGTGAAACGAACACAGGCAATAATGGCTTACCTGCAGAGAAAATCGAACTGTCGTCGTGAACAGGAATGACCATGTTCACGTCGTTCCGAGTTTTCCGCGGCTCGACGCGCCAGCTAGAGCCATTGCGGCGCATGGCCCAGGGCAGTATATGTAGTGTAGCATATAAAATGCACACCATCAACTGGATTTGGTGGCGTTGAGAGCGCATATCTTCAGTGGAAAACTCGTCCGCGCTTTGGACGCATGGAAAACCTTGCCTTCATTTCCCGTTTTGCGGCGTGTTTCACGCTGTTTTCTCATTGCCTATGAGTTCATCGTCCCTGATAACCTCAAAATTCATCAAAATCTCAAACATGAAAATTTCTGTGAGTGCTGCCTTTAAACAACAACTGGAGGTTCCACTACATGTGGCACAACATGGCTGAAGAAAACATTACACCTTCTTTTCTTCAAGGCTCACTTCCTAAATGTTATTTTCTGAAGTCTTTTAGTCATGGCGTTGTTTCTCATTAATACTACTAGTAGTGTGAAAAGACTGGTGAATAATAAACTGGGGAAATAACAAAGGAAACAGTAAAAAACATTAGATTCTTCAACACACGTGAAGGATAAGGAAATGGGTGAGATAAAAAAGCACTTCATGTAGAAAAAGATGAAAACGACCAAAATGTTCTGCTCGCTAGAACAAAAATGAAAATCTCTAAATTGAAGAGACGCAACTGCAATGTGAGAATGAAAGAAGATTTAAGGACAGAGCAGCATCAGTTGCAACATAGACAAAAAGTCGTGGGAGACCAATTTACCAAGAACGTTCAAAGCTTTTCATAGTCAAGAAGACTCATGCTCATTTCCAGATTCTCATCACCGAAAAAATCCTGTTCGTCGCGCTAGTCCCTACGGAATGCAGCTTCTTCTGCGCGCTCCAGTTCTGCAGCGTCAACCACGTTTCACCTCTTTGTGCTCCAATTCCTGTGGAACGATTTGTTCTCCGAGTTCCTACGCACGGAAGCTTACCTCGAGGGAAGTAAATAAATGTCCCATTGAATCCGGGATAAACCACGGACACAGACTTGATTCAAACTGGATTAAAAAATGAAAGTTCAATTTCGTCGGCTTTCCGAAATTCTGTGTAAAATTCGTGTATCTCGCTATGGAAGGAAATGAAGTGGTGATTCAGATTGAGCATGTTTCTCGTCAACATTCCCCTATGAACGCTTTTACTGGACTCTACACACCGGCTGGAGCCAGAGACAGAAACAAGACCGTCAATTTCGTCAAAAATTTCATTTTTATGAATCTTGCTAATAAAGGAAGCCCCGAAATCTTCCTTTTAGTATCTGATTGTCTGTTAGCAACATAGATCGAAAAAAATCCGCGGCTGGAAATGCACGCTTTATCCCGGGAATCACCGTGAATCCTTTTTTCACCATTTTTTTTTATTCCAGTTGACAATTTCCGTTCTCCCCTTAAGTGAGAAACTGCTCATTGAAACTACTATAGCAAAACACGCAATTATATCGAGTATAAAATCACATTTTACCCAGATACAATAAAGTCAATTAGGAGAGAAACTGAAACATTTCCAAAAGCACTGCATTTTGAGCTTGCGATACGATGCGACATTTTGAGCTCGAAATGCGTGCAATCCCATCCAGAAGCATTTCCCGGAGCAACAAAGTTGAGGCGGGAAGAAGAACACTATGCCTTATAACATCCTCGAGTATTGTCCTGATAGCACATTCCAGTACAGAAATACAGATTTTATATTTTCATCAATTGACCGCCCAAAATTGGCAGCGTGCTAAATATGTGGCCACCACTGTACATGGGGCCTTATGCTCACTCATTATGCTCACTCTATCATCGTAAAAAAGAGTCATTGAGAGCGTAGTTGTTTCTCACATAAATGGCTCGAATAAATTCTGCAAATAATCCACTTACTGTCTGTGGACTAACACACATAAAAAACTCACCAATAGTGGCGTTACCGTTGATGACGACGTAATCGTTGTTCATACCTTAGGTTCTGGCTGTGATTCGGTGGCAACCTTGCTAGGAACACATCTGGAAAAATCAAACTGCTATAAGTTGGTAACGGATTTAGTAAAAGCGCTCATCGTTATGAAAAATGAATGCGTTGAAGAATCTCATGTACTCGGAGACACTGCCAAGTCTACGAGAACGCTGCTGAAGATATACGTGCAGGACTTTCGAGTCGCCAACTTGAACAGACACTTTCTACATATTTTGCAGTTAAAAATGGAATGTATTGCGTGCGATTTCCTCAATAGCACGACAGAAATGCTGTTGTACAATCCATTTCCATAGAGTCAACAGGTCCTGGTTCGCTTCTTTTGATAAAATACTGCCCCTCCAGTGTCCGCAACGCATCGAAAACTTTAGAAAACTCGGCCAATCCCGACTACTTCTTCTTACAGACCCGCATGCTTAGATTTGCAATATCTGGAGCCTTCGTACGGTCCGCGAACTTCATTTTTTGGAACCGAAAGATAACATCATGCTAAATGAAAATATTCGAAACCGGAAATAGAAGGATGTACCTGCACTGTTAGGCGGGTCACCGCCATTGACACCCACTGTACATAAGAGAGCACTAATTTGTTGATGATCTAATTCTTGATTGAGCCGGCTTCGCTCTGCAACACGAGGAAAGCATCCAATCGACGTATGACCAAGAGAAAAAATCTCCTACCATGATTCCTATTCATGTCATGCACTTCTTTGCATGCACTTCCTCCAACCTATTCACCAAATCATCTGTTCCATGTTCATCGTAAACTAGTAGGTTACGTAGGGTGAAAGCATAGAAAGGAAAAACAAAGCACCGAAATGCAAAAAGGTAAATCTGTGAAGTACTTACGCGCATGAATTTCCAACGAAACTCCTTGTCCACATGGGTCTCGTAAGTCGTTCATAACGAGTGCCGCAAAACACCTCAGCGCTGAAGTGTGCAAATGCAGAAAGAAGAGGACAGAAAAGACCAAAAGAAACAGGTAATGACGCACGGTATTTATCGCGAAAAGCGCTTCGTCATCGGCGCTGTATGTTCTATCATTGAAGTACTGCTTACATACAGTGGCGGCCACATATTTACCACACCCACGATTTTGGCCGACAGAATTTTTTTGCATTTCTCAGCCTTATGATGGGCAATCAAAACCAAGTTCGAGTATGTGTTGAGGCACTATGGGGGCTCCCTTCCTGTTACTTACCACGGGCACAGAGTCCACTCACACTGGATTAGAAAAATAAAAGTTTCATTTTGTCGGTTTTCCTGAATTCTATGTAAAATTCGTCTATCTCGCTATGGAAGGGAATGAAATGGTGATTCAGATTGAGCATGTTTCTCATCAACATTTCCCTATAAACGCTTTTACGGGACTCTACACACCGGCTGGAGCCAGAGACAGAAACAACACCGTCAATTTCGTCAAAAATTTCATTTTCATGAATCTTGCTTATAAACCAAGCCCCGGAATCTTCCTTTTAGTATCTGATTGTCTGTTAGCAACACAAATCGGAAAAAAAATCCGCGGCTGGAAATGCACGGTTTATCCTTGGAATCACCGTGAATCCTTTTTTCACCATTTTTTTTTACTCCAGTTGACAATTTCCGATCTCCCCTTAACTGAGAAACTGCTCATTGAAGATACTATATCGAAACATGCAATTATATCGACTATNCGCGGCTGGAAATGCACGGTTTATCCTTGGAATCACCGTGAATCCTTTTTTCACCATTTTTTTTACTCCAGTTGACAATTTCCGATCTCCCCTTAACTGAGAAACTGTTCATTGAAAATACTATATCGAAACATGCAATTATATCGAGTATAAAATCACATTTTACCCAGATTCAATAAAGTCATCTAGGAGAAAAACTGAAACATTTCCAAAAGCACTGCATTTTTAGCTCTCAATGCGTGCAATCCCATACAGAAGCATTTCCTGGAGCAACAAAGTTGAAGCGGGAAGGAGAACGCTATGCCTTATCATATTCTCGAGTATCGTCCTGATAGCTCATTCCATTACTGAAATACAGGTTTTATACTTTCATCAATTGATCGCCCAAAATTGGCAGCGTGCTAAATATGTGGCCGCCACTGTATATTCTAGTACACAACAAACAAAGGTACAAGTAGAAAATACTAAAAGAGGTTTACTTTCCATCGAGAATTACTCTCCCATTTTGATCAAAGTCAATCAATCATTTTAATCACATCATTCGCAGTAATCCGTCGTCGCCCGTTGTTCCTATGATAGACGAAGTATCTCCAAATGTTGATCACCTGTGAATTGAAAATCAGCGGTGTTTCGTGGAAGTATCGAGAAAAGTTAACTCACAAGCAACAGCCAAGAAAAGGATGTTTTTTTTCATTATCGTTGTGCCTTCCAAACAAAGCTTCGCTGAAGTTCGCTGAGTCGGCGGATCAAGCGGCGTTGCGTAACTTCTTTTATCACCACTGGGAGTGTCTCGTGCAAACCCCAGATCCAGATTCAGGACAAAGTTTTCGCAACCGTCAAACAGCAAACCGTCAAAAACAGTGTTTATATGCTACTTTTTTGCGAGATGGTAATAGCCAATAGTCACCCCACTCAACTATCTTCTTGATCTTTCTCCGCCCCCTTCCCCTCGACGCACTGTGTGAACCTCGCAACCCTATCACAGCTCATTTTATTGAAAGCACTTCTTCCCTACCGAGGAGACAGAGGAGCAGTTCTACTCTTATATACACCTGAAACCTTTGCCGAAAACTATTAGGTTGGTGCAAAAATAATGCGCGTTTTTGAATGCGTCCTCTTCGGTGCAGAAAATTTCCGGTTGTCATAATCATCAATATGAAGAGTTGTATATTTTCTTATAGCAAATTTCATGGCCTTTTCAGAGGCCTTACCTGCTTCGGAAGAAATTCACATCTTTGTTTATTTTTTATGTTCGGAATGAAAGGTGCCAGAACAGATCTTTTGCAGATTTCACTTCTGTGATGTGAAACTTAGGGGCATCGCAGCGGATACTGCTCAAAATGCTGCAATAGTTTTGCCCAAGGTAGTGCAAGCGAACACATACTGCGAAGTAGCTTCCGAATTTTTCGACATGAAGAATTCTGCTTCGAAATTGGGGAAGGTCGCTTGAAGTTCTCTTGAGTTTGTGACCACCAAGTGATGGCAATATTCAAAGGGAACCCACTGATAACAACGTATTCAGTTTTGTAGAACCTTATCGGTAACTGCCGTTAAACCACCCCTTTCCTGGTTAAGGATAGGAGGACGATAAGCTGGACGAGTAGGTTTGGCGCAAACTGAGCGAGTACCAGATTGGTCTTCGTTGGAAGAGCTGCTTCACGCCCTCGTAGTGAAGAAATTGCGGTTAAATCTCCAAGAGCTTAGTGATGCAAGGTGTAGAAGAGACCCTTTATGACAATATAAAATGTTTTGCTCAACAAATAAACGAGAAAGAAGAGCCGAAACACTGCCAGAAAGCAAAGCAACACTAAACAAAGGTTACGGTGACTTTTAGGTGGTCTGCTGCAAAACTCTTTCGCTACAGACAATGGAATATTTTACAGGATAAATGTACTGCTAGGATATTAATGAAATTGACCGGGAAATCCACTGTGTGAGCCCAGTCTTTCCCAACAAAGTGGATTCTGTACTCCTACACAGTGCTGTCCAGCCACATGCCCCATACCAGAAACTCTACAGGCTGCAACAACTAGGCCAGGAATTTCTGCCTCACACATTATAATCAGCAAGCCTCTCGCTCACTGACTGCCACTTCCTGGAGCATCTAGGCGGCGTAATCCAGGAGAATTTTTTTGAAGACTGAAGTGGTACCAAAATTGACTTCCGGACGTTCGTCGGCCCTAGAAGGCCCAGATTGAAGTGCTCTGTTATCCGAGAACATGAGTTTTATTGCTAAAGATTTGCTGATTACAACGGTTCCAAGGTTCATTGAAAACATCGGTTTTGAAGCGAGTTATGGGCTCAGAAAGTGAAGGGTCGAAAACGCGCATTATTTTTGCACCAACCTAATACTTAAACAGGACAGACAGAGGACACCTGTCTAGGGGATAGGAGGCAAAACAGGTAAAATAGTTAAAATTCATCCATGGATAATTGCATTAAACTGACACCCGTCATGAGGGTAACTCATGAGGGGTACTCCAGTTTAGTTCGGAATTCCGCCTCACCCAATCCTAATCCGGGAAAGTACCGTCCGATATTCACGTATCTAATCATACTTGGCCGGTCAACTGGCCCAACCTAGACTAACTGGTCGTGCAATCCAACAGGATAGCTTTTAATGAACAAGTCATTCTATAGAACTTTATTAAACTCTCTCGAACTTGAAACGAGTTGAAATTAACTCATCACACATTATTCACTTAGTTTCTTGTCTCACGCTCTGTCGAGGCAAAATTGGTCGCTTCTCTGCACTTGTATATCAATTAGCCCCTCAGACCTAAAAAAAAAACGTATGATGAAAGTAATAAAAGGATAAAGTGGTCGGCGTTGATCAATCCTGTCACGAGGGATGCGCCACGCATTCGACTTCATCTGGAATCGTAGAGATCGTTAATCTTCAGAAAATAAGCGAAATCAGCTGAAATTTGCGTACGCCTTTCGAGAAATGAGAAAATTTTGCTCAGGAGTGAGCGATAATTGTTGGGTCGTTTGGTGGATCGACGGATCCACGTTTTTGCGGACACGCATGGCAACCTCGGAGTGAGTCGGAACCATATATGTTGCAACTGGGAGTGTATCTCTGATCACAGCAAACATCAACACCCACCATTGGTTCAGTCCAGTGATTCCGGTCCTGATTAGTGATATCTTCCACAGTACATCCAGTTGATATGGCCGGTATATTGAACTTGTTAATACTCCTCATTTCGGCATGGAGTATTCACATGCATCAAATAAATTCATCAACCGTTTTTTAATTATGATGAGTGTAATATGTAGTGTTTTCATGTATAATCGAGACCAATTCCTAGTACATGCGTAAGGCATCGATGTTTTGGTCTGGCAACGCTCTTTTCTGACGAGCAGGCATAAAACCATTCCGATTCCTGATCGAGCAACTATAACTTGCTGTTAATAACCGCTGAATTTCGTCGCTCAGGAAAGTGCACTGCCCACGCATATTGTAGCACTCTGTACCGAATCACTACTCATCAATAATGTCTGAATCGCAGTGGTACAGGACCATCACTTTACAGAGAATGGTGGAATATGTGAGCGTTCAGTAGTACAGTGTACTTTTGTGCGTTACCAAAATCCAACTTTAATAAAAGAAAGAGTTAGCACGATACGAAGGTACAGATTGAACCCCAGAAAAGTGCATTGCCTGACGAAACTTATCAATACATTTGACGATTGTTAGAATTCAATTTGACGTGCTCCAACACCGTATAAATAAGGGGATATCCAATGAAGATCAAACGGAATGGCAGCTTTCAAAAGTGTTACTTTTGTAAGTTTACATTTTTGCAGTTTTACCTTGTTTTGTTCACGACAACTGAAGGTAGAATTCCAGATACTCTTCGCTCTCTTCGGAACATTGAAAGGACAAGGAAACGGTTCTGCGACAGTCGCTCCACCAACAACAACGGGTTCACCTGCTGCATCACCAGGAGGATCCACGGCAGCGACTGCAGGGACCACGGCAGCGACACCAGCGACTACGACTACAGTGTCGACCAGAAAACCTTGGCCTAGTGAGGAACCGAGTTCCCTAACATTAAATCGAAGAGATGATTAGAACTACGTTTCTAGAGCCAAACTGTGGGAATCCTAGCCTCACAAATGCGATGAGAGATATCTTTCTTAATTATCACAATGACAAAAGGTAGGAGTAGCCGCTAAGTAATTCTCTGGCTCCTGCTAGATAAAATCTATTAAGAGGAAGCTTAGCGAGAGGACAAACGGAGGCTAGCTATGGGTGGGGAATCGCTCCGCCTGCCACAATTATGTACCGTATGGTGGGTGTTTTAATCTTTGATAGCATTGGGTTTGCACCCGTGAAAAAAACCATTTAGAAATACGACTGCAATGCGGAGTCCTATGCGCAACAAGCGGTTAACACATGTAGAAGAACGGAGCTGCCGGCCCATGCTACGGGTGGACACAAACAAAACTTGTTCATTCTGAACAGTCCTAATGTCACTCCACAACAAGCCATTCATTATGTATGTAGGTTTCGAGAAGGGTACACTTGCAGTGTTACAAAACAGAATTTTCAAGGCCCTATCACAATGGTGGAGTCAGCTAGCAAGATTTGGCATGCGATCCAACATGATGTTCTACCAGAGCGAGTACAATCGCGGTGCCCGGCATGTTTTGAATTGGGCTAAGGTAAAGTTCGTTGAAGAACATGCTCAACTTCAACTTATGTAATTCTAAACCTTATAGATGGCCTGGTGGAACACCAGATATGTTGGATGCGCTGTAAGGAACTGCGGCTCATTTTATGCGGTGTCTTGCATGTATTATCCTGGGTGGGTTGCCACACATCACAAAATGTAACTAAACCTAGTAATTGAAAATTCTTTTTCAGTGGCGCTAACGTCAACCAGTATGTCTATCAAGTAGGGGCAGTGTGCTCGGGCTGTCCACGTGGTCAATGCGATGGTCAGGCTCTTTGTCGATGGGGTTAATCGGAAATTTCCCACCTTCTTCACCAGCAACATTCCAAAAATATCAGCCGATTTTTAAAAGAAGTTGGTGTTACTAACAGCTTACTTCCAAATTCGATCTTCAGAATTTAACATTGTGCCATCAAATTGCAATAAAGCATCAGCAAGTACTTGTGGTGTTTCATATTCGTGAAGGCCATGCGATATCTTCGTGATTTGAAAAGTTTTATCAGACATTCCCATATCTAGCAAAAAAAAAGAAATCCTGATTTGGATAGATGAAAATGTCTTTGTGAATAGCTACATGCGTTGTAGCTTAATGAGTTTACTTGTGTAGGCTAGCATCACTGTGTTGCTATCAGAGTCATCTTTTCTTGCCTTCAAGGTCGCTCACCTCTGCTTAGGAGAAGAAAAGTGAGGACTAGACGTCCAAAGAACGCTGTGCAGGTCTTCAGGAGCATTTCATACATTTCTTACTGCATTTTTTTGATATGTTCGACTTATAGTTACATGGGGGTCCAAAAATACGGAGACAAGGTTGCGATGCGCGTTCCTCGACTTATCTCGTGTTTTGTAATTTTGCATCCAATCTTTTGCTGTTCATCTGGCTAATCATACAGGTTCCTCCGGAACAATACCTGACACTACGAATTCCACTGAAAACTAGGCCGTCAGTCAAGATGTTTTTCTATCACCCAATCACATTTTTTTTTGAAATTCGTAGTGCTAGGTATTGTTCCGATCCATTCCAGCCCAGCCAAATACCAATCGCACATAGCCTTTCAATTAAGGTTTTCAACAGTTGGAGTGGATCAGCTCGCGCACGTATGTACGATGCAACTTCTACTCCAGGGTGAATGCCCTGTAATGTCAACGTGTAAGATTGTGCAAGAGGGTAATTTACCAGTGCAGGAATTGATCGATTTCGCTCATCACACTCCGTTTCCAATAGTTTCCACACACTTCATTCCACGCTCAATTCTGAAGCGTTTCCGACTCGTGCAAAAATGTTTTGACGACGCCAGGGATCGAGCCCATGTGTGCGACAAATGCAACCCTGCAATCGATTTCTGGCCTGGTCTGCCAATCAGACCTTTCTTTCTCAACACCTTTGAAGTACGATCTCCTCAAATACGTCATCAAGAACGAATTGCCATCTGTTTGCTGCTCGATGGGTCATTCTCGTCACGCGGAACTAAGTGGATTGTGTTCTTTCTAAGGACGCCCCAAAACAGACCAATCACTTTGTACTACCTTCTTACCTACGTTGAAAGTGAAGTGGCATAGTGGCAGCTCTCGTGGGAAAGTTGAACAAAATAGAGTCTTGGGATGTTGATCCTGGACTCAGCCAAACCGTTAAAAGTTACTTTCATGGACGGACGAATCTTCATTGCGCTTCATCATATGAACAACACCCTTCACTCATTCTCGAGTTATCTCTGCAGTTGCAGAACGAAGAAACTCTCTTCATAGGTTATGAAAACCAGAATTAGAGCAACCGGAATCGCTGTAACCGGAATGAAGGATAATCGATCTTAGAGACGTCGGATCTTACAGACGACGTATCAAAGCTGTCCTACCACTTGGATGACGCTCCTAACTTCGATCTGCAGCACCTACGGAACGCGTCTGGGGAGAGTGTACGAACGAAATCCACTAATCGGACCGATTAGTGATCTTCTGAATGAGTTTTACAGATGTGATCAGGAACAGCTCCGTTCCGAAATGGAAACCGAAAGTGACCATGCTCTGATGTTGAATGGCAATACATTTGGCTAGGTTTGTTCGGCAACCTCGCAGACGAGCTTGCCAACTAGCCAGGCAAACGAACCCCGTCAAATGTATTGCCAAACAAGAAGTCCCGTAAAATGTATTGCCAAACAAGAAGACCCGTAAAATGTATCGCCATGCAAACCCTGCTCTTTGCATCGCCAAACCAACTTAAACGCGCAAAAATTTTGATAACACCGGGAATCATACCGTGGTTCTGATATTGAGAGTCCGATGCCTTACCAACTGCGCCATCCGAGTCGACACCGATGATGATTGAATCACCCGCTAAGAATGAAATAAACATATTAACCCATAAAATGTATCGCCACGCAAACCTTGCCATTCGTATCGCCAAACACCCGTAAACTGTCTTGCCAAAAGATTCTCTTGCCTTTTGTATTGCCAAACAGGCTCTTTACTCATTCTTTCGTAAAATGTATTGCCAAGCAAAATTTTATCCCGTAAACTGTCTTGCTAAACAGATTCTCTTGCCAAATGTATTGCCATTCAACATCAGAGCGAAATCAAAGGAACAGATATGGCAGCAATTGAAGGGCTTATCACCCTAGATATGCACGACTTTGGGGGTGATTTTAAGGCTGGATCCATCGACTGTATTTTCCCGTATGCTGTTTTCTTCAGCATAGGCTGTCCAGAATACATAGGTCCAGAAACTGATAGAGTGGATTACCGCATAGGGCACTTCCTTACACATAGATCCATCAGGACACTAGAGCTTTACTGCACTGCAACATCAGCAACCTCGAGAAAGCAATGACCCAATTTTATAACAGCATAATTGGAGCTGTAGTCAATTTCAAAGAATGCTCTTTCATATTCCTTCAGAACACTGACAGTTCGCATTTCCATAAGGTGCTCCTCAACAACTCTAAGTTCTTCAGGTGCCGGAGGATGTGGTGCAGGTAAGGCAATATTTCATATTTTTCAACCTCTGACCTTCGAAGAAATCATCTTTTCTAGGCTATAAGACGTGTACTATTAGTTACCGCTAGCATTGCTGGTCCAGAACTTAGCTTCTCGGCAGCAATTCATCTTTCAGAGGGGACGAATTTAATAGAATAGTGGTCTGTCGATCATCTGATGACGTAGTCAACTGGATCTTTTTTTTACTAATTGTGATCTTCGTGTTTTTTTTCCACCGTTCAACGCAATGGACCCGGTCTGCTTAGTGTGAAGCAAGAACAACTTGCTTCACAGTGGGCGCATCCGCTCCCTGGCCTTGGTCTCCACTTTCTGAGATGGATGACAATGCACGGTCTCAATGATCGAAGCGACTCTACCTACATAAAAATCCGTCAGTGTACTGCAAAAACACGATGGTTGCTCATCTCGTTCTGAGAAAAGAACGGAACGGTCACAACTTCCCCGTGACGGTTATTTGCGAGTCATCCCTCTACTTACCCACCCTTCTCCAATACGATCTCCCCACTTCCCACCCCACTTCCAAACGCCCCCACCATGAAATAATCCCATCGGACGCTTCATCTTGTCCTTAAGGTATATTGATGAACTACGAAGACGAAACATACACAGCAAAATCACCACACATGAGCACAATCAGAACCCGACCGTCTGGCATGACAACAAGGGGGTGACTGATTTCGAAAATCAACTACACCGCGCAGTTCACACGCGCCAACGACTTGAGAACTACCGTGTGCCAATGTACGCAGTGGCCCAACCACAGCGCAAGGCCACGCAAGACGCGACAACTTCCAAACTACTTGCAGATCGCACTTGTTTGATGGGAAACGAGGCGTTTCAGTGACAGCAGATCTTGGAAAAGCACCGAGAAACGAAAATCCAGCTGTTTTTAGAAATTTGCTTGCAACTATGTGCCGAATTTTCATCGAAGTAGGCAGCTGCCTCACCTATTCCAGAAATACACAATCGAACATTTTTGACGAAGTTCCTTTTCAAATAAGTTCAAATCAATTTGATTTGAACGCTTGACTAATCTCATTGTTCATTTTGTGCACACCTAAGAGGTGGTATAGCTTCTAAAGTCGTGATTTGGCAGAAGATTTGTCCTCAAAAATATTTAATGTTCTCCCATGTATGAGCAGAAGCAAAGGAGCAAATACAGGGTGGTTCAGAAATACGGAGACACACCAAAAGATTCATACCTAACGTTAAAATGCAAGTTGGTGACCTTGTTTCCATTATGGTATTTTCCACTCATTATCGAACAAAATATGCTATCTTATCTCACGAATTCTCTCAACACTGGGGGGAAAAGGCGCAAGAATTCGGATTAGTCGCTTTTTGTGGCACAGAATTGCCTTTCTCGCAGATGATCGCACGCTTCAAGAAGCCGTTGCTTCGAGG
The DNA here is from genome assembly GCA_000688135.1 of Ancylostoma ceylanicum. Lineage (NCBI taxonomy): Eukaryota > Metazoa > Nematoda > Chromadorea > Rhabditida > Ancylostomatidae > Ancylostoma > Ancylostoma ceylanicum. Next base: position 1,050,375 of record JARK01001341.1, on the reverse strand, counting down.
ATTAAAGGATTTTATAAAAGTAGATTCAGTTTTTGTGATCGAATGAATGCCACAACGAGAAATCTTCGCTAACGAATACTAAAAGTAGTAGCTATAAGGAAGCGGACGTGAATTTCTGTGCGGAAACCGGGTGAAAATGCATGATCCGGTTGTTTCCTGTGTTTACATTGGAAAGCGGAACTTATTAGGGCTACATACCTGCAGTACTGGGATTCAAAGAAGAGCTCCCCCCATTATATGATTACTGATGGTGATTCAATTTGATGATCACGTTCAAACCGTGTCGTACATCAGCGAGCTCGCACCAAAAAATCTTGACTGACGGCCTAGTTCTCAGTGGAATTCGTAGTGTCAGGTATTGTTCCGGAGGAACCTGTATGATTAGCCAGATGAACAGCAAAAGATTGGATGCAAAATTACAAAACACGAGATAAGTCGAGGAACGCGCATCGCAACCTTGTCTCCGTATTTTTGGACCCCCATGTAACTATAAGTCGAACATATCAAAAAAATGCAGTAAGAAATGTATGAAATGCTCCTGAAGACCTGCACAGCGTTCTTTGGACGTCTAGTCCTCACTTTTCTTCTCCTAAGCAGAGGTGAGCGACCTTGAAGGCAAGAAAAGATGACTCTGATAGCAACACAGTGATGCTAGCCTACACAAGTAAACTCATTAAGCTACAACGCATGTAGCTATTCACAAAGACATTTTCATCTATCCAAATCAGGATTTCTTTTTTTTTTTGCTAGATATGGGAATGTCTGATAAAACTTTTCAAATCACGAAAATATCGCATGGCCTTCACGAATATGAAACACCACAAGTACTTGCTGATGCTTTATTGCAATTTGATGGCACAATGTTAAATTCTGAAGATCGAATTTGGAAGTAAGCTGTTAGTAACACCAACTTCTTTTAAAAATCGGCTGATATTTTTGGAATGTTGCTGGTGAAGAAGGTGGGAAATTTCCGATTAACCCCATCGACAAAGAGCCTGACCATCGCATTGACCACGTGGACAGCCCGAGCACACTGCCCCTACTTGATAGACATACTGGTTGACGTTAGCGCCACTGAAAAAGAATTTTCAATTACTAGGTTTAGTTACATTTTGTGATGTGTGGCAACCCACCCAGGATAATACATGCAAGACACCGCATAAAATGAGCCGCAGTTCCTTACAGCGCATCCAACATATCTGGTGTTCCACCAGGCCATCTATAAGGTTTAGAATTACATAAGTTGAAGTTGAGCATGTTCTTCAACGAACTTTACCTTAGCCCAATTCAAAACATGCCGGGCACCGCGATTGTACTCGCTCTGGTAGAACATCATGTTGGATCGCATGCCAAATCTTGCTAGCTGACTCCACCATTGTGATAGGGCCTTGAAAATTCTGTTTTGTAACACTGCAAGTGTACCCTTCTCGAAACCTACATACATAATGAATGGCTTGTTGTGGAGTGACATTAGGACTGTTCAGAATGAACAAGTTTTGTTTGTGTCCACCCGTAGCATGGGCCGGCAGCTCCGTTCTTCTACATGTGTTAACCGCTTGTTGCGCATAGGACTCCGCATTGCAGTCGTATTTCTAAATGGTTTTTTTTCACGGGTGCAAACCCAATGCTATCAAAGATTAAAACACCCACCATACGGTACATAATTGTGGCAGGCGGAGCGATTCCCCACCCATAGCTAGCCTCCGTTTGTCCTCTCGCTAAGCTTCCTCTTAATAGATTTTATCTAGCAGGAGCCAGAGAATTACTTAGCGGCTACTCCTACCTTTTGTCATTGTGATAATTAAGAAAGATATCTCTCATCGCATTTGTGAGGCTAGGATTCCCACAGTTTGGCTCTAGAAACGTAGTTCTAATCATCTCTTCGATTTAATGTTAGGGAAATCGGTTCCTCACTAGGCCAAGGTTTTCTGGTCGACACTGTAGTCGTAGTCGCTGGTGTCGCTGCCGTGGTCCCTGCAGTCGCTGCCGTGGATCCTCCTGGTGATGCAGCAGGTGAACCCGTTGTTGTTGGTGGAGCGACTGTCGCAGAACCGTTTCCTTGTCCTTTCAATGTTCCGAAGAGAGCGAAGAGTATCTGGAATTCTACCTTCAGTTGTCGTGAACAAAACAAGGTAAAACTGCAAAAATGTAAACTTACAAAAGTAACACTTTTGAAAGCTGCCATTCCGTTTGATCTTCATTGGATATCCCCTTATTTATACGGTGTTGGAGCACGTCAAATTGAATTCTAACAATCGTCAAATGTATTGATAAGTTTCGTCAGGCAATGCACTTTTCTGGGGTTCAATCTGTACCTTCGTATCGTGCTAACTCTTTCTTTTATTAAAGTTGGATTTTGGTAACGCACAAAAGTACACTGTACTACTGAACGCTTACATATTCCACCATTCTCTGTAAAGTGATGGTCCTGTACCACTGCGATTCAGACATTATTGATGAGTAATGATTCGGTACAGAGTGCTACAATATGCGTGGGCAGTGCACTTTCCTGAGCGACGAAATTCAGCGGTTATTAACAGCAAGTTATAGTTGCTCGATCAGGAATCGGAATGGTTTTATGCCTGCTCGTCAGAAAAGAGCGTTGCCAGACCAAAACATCGATGCCTTACGCATGTACTAGGAATTGGTCTCGATTATACATGAAAACACTACATATTACACTCATCATAATTAAAAAACGGTTGATGAATTTATTTGATGCATGTGAATACTCCATGCCGAAATGAGGAGTATTAACAAGTTCAATATACCGGCCATATCAACTGGATGTACTGTGGAAGATATCACTAATCAGGACCGGAATCACTGGACTGAACCAATGGTGGGTGTTGATGTTTGCTGTGATCAGAGATACACTCCCAGTTGCAACATATATGGTTCCGACTCACTCCGAGGTTGCCATGCGTGTCCGCAAAAACGTGGATCCGTCGATCCACCAAACGACCCAACAATTATCGCTTACTCCTGAGCAAAATTTTCTCATTTCTCGAAAGGCGTACGCAAATTTCAGCTTATTTCGCTTATTTTCTGAAGATTAACGTGTATACTTCAGGCGAAAACAGGAAATATCTTGGAAAAAATGAGCGAAATCTTCGTAAAGGCACGTAAAGGATCCTGCTCCAATTATTTCACCTGAGTGGGTCTTGCTTGAAGGCAGTGTCCAGGCAAAATCATTGAGCTCGAGTGTTCATAAGATTATTAAAGCGGGTCGACTATACAGGCATTTGCCAAAGTTTCAGCGAAAAAGCCCCAGAAATAAGTGAGATATTCGCCCTAAACTCAGTGCCCAAATCCATCTCCAGTGCCCGCTCCGCCCCTTCTACGATTTCGTGAAGGCAGATCAAATCTTGTCTGAGATGGTCAAGACGTGTTCCTTTGTCTGACAGCCTGGTCCCTCTCCATTTTGTTATGCTAGGAGTGGCACTCTCCCCAATATGGGTCAGCTTGTTGAACACGTGTTCTAGAATTTGACGTGTATTGCATCTACTAGAATTTCGACTACAGTTGAGGAAAAAACTGGTTACTAGTAAAACTATCAACGAAAAGAGTAAAATCGTGTTGTAAATGTGCCTCAGGAAGCTTCAGAGTTTATTATCAACAGTAATCAGCTGGGTTTTCCGAAATATAGGAGCTCGAGAAGCCTCACTGCCACCTGCCTACTCTTGGCCGGACAACTCGTTCAAATCGTACCTTTCAACCCTCTAAAAACCACAAATTTCAATGCTTTTGTGGGGGAAAACCTATACAGTTGGAATCAGCTTGTCGAGTAGAGTAAGAAAATGAAAAATTTGAAGTATCGGGAATTTTGCCTGGACACTGCCTTTAGAGGCAGCACCAACGGAAACCTTCGCAGGCTTTACTGAATTCCAAGGTTTAGCACTAAAGTGAGGACGCGCGCAGTGATCAACTTTGACAAATCCTACGAAAAAGGCGGTTTTGGTTATCACCATTTTAGCCCTTTTGCGAAACATGGCCGAGTTGCTCGGGACCAAGTTGAAGGGATATGAGAATGGAAGCAAGTTTATCATAAGGCCGCACAGAATGATTGGTGGCCGTTGAAGGCAGAGGTCCACCTCATATCGTTTTCGAGTTATTAACATATTTCGAACCTCCTCGATGCGCTGATTCCGGCAATGTGCTTGAAATGTCCCAATATGATCTCTAAACCCATTTTCTGTGGCAGGGTTTGTACCAGTTTGCTGGAAGAAATTTCCGTGCAAAGACGTGTATTACCGTTGATCTCATCGATCGCACAAGACAGGACGTGTTCACCCGACGTTGCTGCCGGGGCGGGCAGTCAGTACGAAGGACCCGCTTTATGGAGCGGATCCGCCGCTGCTCCAAAAAACGGGTACTTTGACCCTATCAAAAACAGGGTTTTCGTCACTTCTGTGAATTTTGATGTACATTTTTGGAATCAGCATGGCGAGGAGGTCAAGAGTCTACTAATATGAAACGAGGTGGTCTCCTGCCTTTAACATGGCTGCGACCAGCGAGGTTGGAGGCTAAAAGCATGGCTTCAACCGTACGTTGTTTTAGCGTTCTGTTATTGAATATCATTACATAAGTGTGTTCTTATAGAATAGAGCATGCTACAAATCTTGTTCATGGTTCAGTAAAGAAGGCGAACTTAAGTTGGCTGAGTTTAGCAACCGGACAGGCAACAAGATAATTTTCTTGCAAGAGCGTACTATTAGGATGACGGAACTGAATCGTTCATGGAAGGGAAATGTGGTAAAATATGACTATAAAAGTGACTCATGTTTTATTTTCAGCCTATTCCTCCGTAGGAAAATAAAAGCTCGTTCCTTGCCTAGACCTGGACCAAAAGAAGACGAGAACTTGGATCCGGTGGGGCCTCCTACCAACAATGCAACAAATAGTGACGTTTCGGTGCGTACTACTTCTAATTATTTCATTAATATTACTTTCATCGGGCGCGTGTGGCGCAGTGGCAAGAGGCTCGCTGTCATGCCCCAGGGTCCGTCGGCGGTTCAGTGGCTTGGGTTAGACCCCGAGCACGACTGGCCGCGTCCGTGGAGAGTGCGCTTCCTACTTACCTAACGGCGGCCTATCCCCACAGACGTACCCGGCCGGAAACCTAGGATCCCGCTTCCCATCTTCCCGTCTCCCTCACAAGGTCCCTACGCTGCGCCCCCAACCCCGGCCCCGCCCACATGGTGATTATGTACTGGTAAGGAGATGATGCAACATACTACATAGCAGAACACCATAGCTGGTATGGTTTAATGGTATAGAAACACACGACATCAATCAATACGAGGCAATCAATGACTGGTACAGTGGTAGTGGTGTTGGGCCAGCTTATAACAATGGTAGAATGGAACTGGTATTGCTCGCGGAGCACGGCGTGGTATGCCGGAGGAGGACCTGCGGCTCCTGGTACTGGTATACGCGACGACAATGACACGAACAACACGACGCGAGAGCACTGGTGGAACCAACCGTCCGGCGTGCCAGCACAGCGACGACTGATTTCGAAAATCGGCCGCGCCGCGCCGTCCGCACGCGAGCAGGCGTGGGAACCACAGTACTCCAATGCGCGCGGCGGGACCCGGCCGCAAGGGGCAGAGTCGCGCACGGCGCGACACTGGGGGGCGTCGAAAGAAAAATTTACGTCGCCGGAAATAAAACTGGTGTTATCTCTGGTATGTAGCAAAGCTACTTGCAGGTCAACCGCTCGCAGAAGAGTTAACTTACGAGTTAGCTGGTATATACAGGAAAAAACACAATGCCTACGAGTTAAACTAGACGTCGCACATGCCTACCTACGGGTAACCTACAGTGCGGCGTAAGGTTTGCCCGGAGGCAAGGTTCTCCTGCTCGTAAGTATCACTGGTAAACAATGGTAGAAGCTGGCGACTGAAGACGAACGATGGAAGAAAATGGAATTGCACGACTTGCTTGACTGGAGATTTCATGATGTTGGTCGAGTAGCGTTGGATGGCGTTGAACGATCGAGTACGTCGAATGACAACGACATGACGTGAAGTGATGACGTTGAGGTTCAACGGATCGATGGTGAACGACATTCAGCGGCTCGACAGTGGTGGTGGCTCGGATGTGGTGGCAAACCGCGGCTCGACACGACCTGAACACATGGATTGATGAAATTTACCTAGTGTGGGTCATGGCGAGGTTGAGGAACCGATGTTTCTTGGTCCTNGGACACGGTGGCTGACTGCAGCTCGACACGACCTGAACACATGGATTGATGGAATTTACCTAGTGTGGGGCGTGGCGAGGTTGAGGAACCGATGTTTCTTGGCCCTCGAGCAGTTTTCGTAGGTGGGTAAGTCCCGAGCCGAAAGGTGGTAGCCAAGCAATTACCAAAGGTGGGGGAGTATGATATTTCCGTTCCAAGCCCACGAAAGAAGGGTCGTACAACGACATGACTTCCACGTGTGGTGGATTGGCTGGAACATAATGACCGACTCGACACGTGCCTGGGCACAAGATGGTTAGAATTTACCTAGGACGGGTCAGGGTACGGTTGAGAATCTGGTGTTTCTCGATCCTCTAGTAGAGTTTTAGGAGGGTGGAAAGTCCCAAGCCAAAAGTGGTAGCAATATGACAACCAAACGCGGGGGTTATGATGTCTTTGTCCCATCCCTACGTGAGGGCGTCATATGATGGTGGTAACTGGTGGTTGATGTCGTGGTAAACTAGTATAAGCTGGTATAAATTGGTATAAGCTGGTATTCCCATAGAGAGTAACTGGTAGAGGGTACGTATGACTGGTAGACTTGTAGTCGAGGCATTAATTGTTGGTAGGAAGAGTCGCTTCGTAATTGAAGTGTGCAAGGGCGATCATCTGGTCGTAGAAGAGAGCCGGGCTCCCGACGATATCTTCCTTGATGTGACGATTCTTCCTACAAAGAGCAGAGTGGTGTTCCGAGGATCCACAATTGGTGCAAGTCTTCTGACGACGGCAGTGGTCCGGCGAGTGATGGTACAGACACCGTATACAGTTCCCGACTCCAGCGACACGAGTGAGGCGTTCGACCAGACTGGTGACCTGTCTGCAGTCGGTAGTGTAATGGTGTTCGCCGCAGAAGAAACAACCGGAGTATCCTTCAGTTGGTGGATTTCAACTGGTAGTTGTGGTATGTCTGGTAGAAGTAGGAGCTCTCGATGGCGAATGCGTAGATCCACGGGAAGAAGTCGAGGATTGACGCGAAAGCCGTGCGCGTTTTGGCTGATCGTGTAAAGTGGTGGTAGATGTCGAAGATGAGCGTGTCACTGAAATAGAACTGGTAGTTGTCCGTGGCACCGTAGCAGTCNTGCACGTTTTGGCTGATCGTGCAAGCTGGTGGTAGATGTCGAAGACGGGCGTGTCACTGAAATAGAACTGGTAGTTGTCCGTGGCGCCGAAGCAGTCGATGTAGAAGCGGCAGCGGATGTGTTCATAGCGGCCGTAGACTGGGTCACGGACTTCGATCTGGTAGATGGTAGCGTGGTGGTGGTGGTGGTAGTAAGCTGTGGTGGTATTTCAGTAACTGGTGCCCACTGTTCCCTCGACGGAGTTTCCTCAGTGGTAGGTGCATCCGACTCCTGAAGGGGCTTCTTAGCTGAAAAGTGTGTACGGAGGCGCTTAAACAGGTTTTCCTGAATAAGGTGTGCCTCCGCACATGCGGCAGTAGCAGCTTGCTGCAGGTGTTCCAGGCGTACAAGCGAGAGTGCAAACTGGTGGAGAAGATCGACGAAAGTGGTAATTTGATCCTGAGTGGTATTCATCGCTGCGATGATGTGTTTGTCGATTATGTGCCTGTGGGTGTTGACGTTGGCTTCCAGAACTGATATCCGCTCGATGGTGTTGATGAGGTCAACGGCTGTATTCCAACTAGCACTGGTAGCTGTGATATCGGCGCTATACTGAGCTAGATTGGTAGCGGCCTGCTGGATACCCTGAAAGCTCTGAACAATAGCCACAATTGGTAGGTGTTTTAGGGAAGGGTAGAGAATCTGTGATGGTGTTGGTAGCGTGGCGTCTTCCACAAGCATGTCGCGAAGGCTGGCGAGGAAGTCGTCTCTCAGGAAAGCGTCGATCATGCAGAGGTCTCGCGAGGAGAGCTGCTGCAAGCTGAAGGTGTGATCAAAATTGGTAGCAATGGTAAGTGCCTGTACGAGACGCAAGGCACAGCGTTGCTCCACGGGGACGGTGTTAGATGTGGACTCCACATCGTGGGAGCGTGGTATATCGATGGCGTCGAAGTTGCCCATCGCGTAATTGTGCGCGAGCTCCAACGGCGTCATGCGTCTGGTGCCTAGAACTAGTGGTGAGACGTGCCCGGTGAACGGCTCATCGACGGGAAGATGGTGTTGCATCGTCATGTGAGGCGCCGGCGGAGCACGAAGGTGAGGAAGAGGATCCGTGCCAGCAATGGACTCAACACAGGATATAAGAAGGCGAGCGTCCATGCCGGCGAAGGTGACGTCTGGTGTTGGGTCGACTTCCATTGCCGTACTGGTATTACTGGTGGTGCATCCTCGGCCTGTGCCGGAATCGACGATCGGCGAGGGATGCGGTAAGAAGCTGGTGTAGGAAAAACAAAGGGAGTAACACTGGGAAATTCCTGCTCCTCCGGTGGTTCGTGACGTTCCTCCGAAACGGACTGAGTAGACTGAACGGAAGAAGCACGGGAACTTACCTGAGGTCCGCGGGACTTCGATGGTGCCCTGGTCTTATGGGACTTCCCTTTGATCGTCTCATATTTACGCTCCATAGTAAACAGCTCGAACGTTCACAAGGCTGGTTAAACCTTCGATTACCTGAACGAAGAAAGTATTGAGTGACTACCACAAGGAAAGCCAAAGGTAAAAATGAGACGTAAGTACTGGTAGGCATTTGATAATGCGAGAGATAAGACTGGTAGTTATACTGGTAGGATACAACAATAAACAGATGGTAGCAATGGATCTTGACCCGATGTGACCTATGCAACAAGCGTGACAACGATTAGGTGACATGCAATAACGAGGTTAACACAGGATCACAGCACGCACACGACAAGCAGGAAAGGATGGTAGGTAAGTGGGAGAAAGTATGACTGGTAGTGAGAGTGAGTAGGATGAAAAGAATGATAGATGACTGGTAGTGAGTGAATGAACGATGGAAGTAAGTGAAGAATGAGTGGTAGAGTGGTAAAGAGGATGAATGACTGGTAGGATGATAGAGAAAGAGCATGAAAGACTGGTATGTAGAAGATAACTGGTAGTAAAAACGAATAACCGCGTTATACATAACGAGCACAAAGAAGCAACCGCACGGCAGACCGACGAACGCAGACTGATTTCGAATTTCGAAACTATGCGGACCGTCACGCGCGCGCATCTAAATTACAGTACCCTGTAATGAGGCAAGAGTTCAATTGGAGCGCGTTATTATAACGAGGGTGAGGATGAAAGGAAAACAATAATATACTGGTAGGAGGCTGGTACTTAGGAAGGTAGCGAGCGAGGGCGAGCGACACTAGGCGGGACCAAGCGAGCGCGAGCGACAACGGGCGACAGGAGGCGGCTACAAAGGAAAACTAAGGGGGTAAAGAAGAAAGGGTTAGAAAATGAGGAAAATGATGGTAGAAGGGAAATTTCGGGGGAAGACAAAAGATTAAAGAAAGGAAGGACTAAACTAGAATTAAACCACTACCAAGAGAAGGACAAAAGGGAGGGATGTAGGAAGAAACGACGAAACTAAACAGAAGAACTACGATGGACTAACCAGAACGAAAAGACAGAAGGAAAGAAGAAAAAGGTTAAGAAAAAGAGTGGAAACTAACGGGACCAGTAATAGAAGGACGGCATGCACTAAATTAGGGCAAAGGGATGTACAAACTAAAGAGAAGAAACTACATTGGTCTAACTACGAAGGAAAGGAAGGAAAGAAGAAAGAGATTGAAGGAAACGAGGGGAACTACTGAGACCAGAAGTAGGAGAACGGCATGCACTAGGAATAGGACAAAGAGGCAACTAAACTAGGAAGCTACACTGGAATAGCTACGAAAGGAAAGAAATAAGAAAAGGAAAGAAGGAAAGTTATGGAGACAACAAGAAAAACTACTAGGACCAATAATAGGAGCGAGCATGCACTACAGACGGGACAAACTGCTACGGTATAAAGGAAAAGAAGAACTAGGGGAACAGAGGAGATCATGCACTACGACAGTTAAGAAGAGAGAGAGAAAATGCATGCACTAACTACGACAGGAAAGTTGGAATGGGGCGATGGAAGGACACTACAGGGAACAAACTACAGAAGCGACTAGCACTAGCTAGGACAGAACAGAGGGAACTACGAGGAACAAAGGGGTAAACGGGACAAGGGGACGAAATAGAGAAATCGAGCAGCACAAACTAAAAAGGTACCAACTGCAAGTTATACAGGATGACAAGGAAAATACAAGATGACGAGGGAAACTTACCTGCGTCCTGTAGAAAACGCAAAATGATACCCGTCTGGCTGCCCATAAGAGTGGAATGGAGGTCGACTCGTCGCAATGCCATGGATCACCGCTGGCCACAGTCTCCTGTTAATAAACCAGGTCGATCAAGCCCTGCAACAAAGAAGAACTGGTGTTTGGGCACATTGTGCCTCATAAGACTGGTATTCAGGACTGGTATTCAGATAGCTGGTAGCGTTCCGGCACGGAGAGGATGGTATCGACGACTAACCGATGTCCTGGGAGAAACCATCAAAAACCAGTACAACGAATTAGTCCGACTAAGACTGGTAGAAGGTATTCCAGTGTGAATCCGCTTTCCCGGCCGTCAAAAAGGAAGAACTGATCCACGACGATGTTCCCAAACTGAAATGCCTTCAAGGAAGATAATGATGTTCCTGGTGCCGGTCAGCTAACTGGTATCTGGAGGGGATGGTAGAAGTAGCACGGAATGTCGACAACCAGGACGAGGGAGTCGATCGAAGCGAGTCCATAGCCACTAAATGGTAGGAAATTCCGACGTCGAAGCTAATGGTATTCCTGCCGAATGAGCGTGATCCAGATGGTAAACTGCGGCGATCGTCCAACAAGGAGGAGTAGCGTGAACGTCTTCTGCCACGAGACGATCTCTGCGGGAAACCCTGCGTGGAACGCACTGCTACTACAACTGGTAGAACAAAAGCAACAGCTAGGGAAAAAATAGCTCAACGGCACTAAGCTAAACGAAATCGGAACCAAAAGAAAATGCAAGGAAAAACACCACTGAACTCGAAAAACAAACTCATCAAAACCTTCAAGGACTTCCAACGACTTCAAACTTACCTGAACTCTTTCGACTTCCTGGATCCCTACGGATGTGTCCCACGAGCGATAGCGGTGTTGACGCACCCTTGCACCATCGAACTGTGGATTGCGTGGTGGACCATGTAGAGCAATCCTTAGGCGACAACTGGAGCAGACAAGCAGGCAGACTTCCATCTCCTAAACAAAGAAAATGAATGAACTGCAGATGATGAAGGTGCCTACAACGGCCTTATCGGCTATGGTAGTTGTTCTAATGGTATGGCGTCCACAGTCGATGCCCATGAATGGTAATGATTTTTCGGAGAGCAACGATCGCGCTGATCTACGGAGAATCACACTGGTAGGATGAAAACACCGGTATTTCGTGGAAGAACGATCTTTCTCCAGGCGGAAGCTGTCCAAAACTCCTTCTCCTTGTAGAGTAGGGTAGTCGAAGGACGCAATCTTGATGGTAACCTGGGCTTCCACGTCGTCGCTGTCCAACTAGAACTGTAATCCTGCTAATTGTGCCGAAAACAATGGTAATTTCAGGAAATCCGGTCGTCGCCGGTGAGAAGAGTGGTATCCTCGTCGCGTCGTCGTAAGGTGTTAAAGGTGTCCGAGTGCTGATCCGTCGGAGAGCCTCAGGTGCAGCAACTGACTTCCAGATGGTATGGAAACTGGTATCCTCCGGGTCGATGGTAGCTGTAAAGATGGTGGTTGGCCCGCAAACTTACCTTCTCGAATCCACTGGTAGCTGACTTCACTGATGGGACTGATTCAACCAACGTATGATGATGACGTGTGATTCAACCGCGCAGAACATAGGCCTAGTGCCCTGCAACAGTACCTACGCGTATGTGACTGGTAGTAGCTTATGTGCGACATAGCCCTACGAGCGATAAACCACGTAGTGGGGAGAGCAAGGACTGCCGCGATGGTAATGGCCAGTAAGGTAGACAGAAAGGTAGAAGCGTGAACCTAGGTATGGTACCGTAGCGCTACCCAAGTAAGTACTATGAGGGCAAACTAACACCCCCGGAGATTAAGGCCAGACACAAGAGAACTAGAGCGAGGTTGTTGCGCGTTTAAGAGTCATAGGTAGATCAACTGTCTGGCGCGTGCGAATGTGCAGCCTGTATGAGCCAGTTGACGTGCTCGCGAGCGCTTGATTCCGTCAGCAACGCTGCGCCAGCAGTAATCCACGNCCCACGGCTACTACAACTGGTAGAACAAAAGCAACAGCAAGAAAAGGCTCAAACGACACAAAGCTAAACGAAATCGGAACCAAAGGGAAAACAAAGGAAACGAAAAACACCACTAAACTCAAAACTCTAGAAACCCATCAAGATCTTCAAGGACTTTCAACTCCTTCAAACTTACCTGAACTCCTTCGACTTCCAGGATCCCTGCGGATGAGTCCCACGAGCGATAGCGGTGTTGACGCACCCTTGCACCATCAAACTGTGGATCGCGTGGTGGACCATGTAGAGCAATCCCTAGGCGACAACTGGAGGGCAGACAACCATCTCCTAAACAAAGAAAATGAATGAGCTGCAGATGGTAAAGATGCCTACAACAGCCTTATCGGCTGTGGTAGTTGCTCTACTGGTATGGCGTCCGCAGTCGATGGCCTTGGATGATAGTGATTCTCTGAAGAGCAACGGTCGCGATGATCTACGGAGAATCACACTGGTAAGATAAACACTGGTATTTGTGGAAGAACGATCTTCCTCCAGGCGGAAGCTGTCCAAGAACTCCTTCTCCTTGCGGAGTAGGGTAGTCGAAGGACGCAATCCTGATGGTAACCTGAGCTTCCACGTCGTCGCTGTCCAATTGGAATTGGAATCCTACCAACAGTGCCGAAAAGACTGGTAGTTTCGACGAGTCCGGTTGTCCACGATGTGAAGAGTGGTATCCTCGTCGCGTCGTCGTAAGGTGTTAAACGTGTCCGAGTGCTGATCCGTCGGAGAGCCTTAGGTGCAGCAATTGGCTTCCAGATGGTATAGAAACTGGTATCCTCCGAGTCGATGGTAGCCGTGAAGGTGGTAGTTGGCCCGCAAACTTACCTTCTATAATCCACTGGTAGCTGACTTCACTGAAGGAACTGATTCAACCAACGTATGATGATGACGTGTGATTTTACCGCGCAGAACATAGGCCTCTGTCCTACAACGGTACCCACGCGTATGTGACTGGTGGTAAACTATGCGCGACATAACCCTACGAGCGATAAACGACGTAGTGGGAAGGGCAGGAACTGCCGCGATGGTAGAGGCCAGTAAGGTAGACAGAAAGATAGAAACGTAACCCAGGTATGGTACCGGTGCGCACCCAAGTAAGTACTATAGGGACAAACTAACACCCCCGGAGATTAAGGCCAGACACAAGAG
>JARK01001341.1:1012673-1035299 GCA_000688135.1 Ancylostoma ceylanicum | reverse complement strand
GGGCCAGCTTACATAATGGTAGAAGGGAACTGGTATTGCTCACGGAGCACGGCGTGGTATGCCGGAGGAGGACCTGCGGCTCCTGGTACTGGTATACACGACGACAATCAACACGAACGAGAACGACGCGAGAGCACTGGTGGAACCAACCGTCCGGCGTGACAGCACAGCAGCGACTGATTTCGAAAATCGGCCGCGCCGCGCCGTCCGCACGCGAGCAGGCGTGGGAACCACAGTACTCCAATGCGCGCGGCGGGACCCGGCCGCAAGGGGCAGAGTCGCGCACGGCGCGACAGTTTTCGTAGAAATTCGCCTTTTATGAGGAATAAATTCCAAATTTCGGGCATTTGAACGAGTCTTTCACACAGTAAAAATTTGAACTTTACGATTAGTGCGATCAGATTCGATTATGTCGTAAATGGAAAAAATGTAAACGTAAATGTGAGCCCAACTCAAAGTAAGAAATTTCGGATGATAGCCACGTCCCTGTGCTGGAGAGTAATCAGGGCCAAGCAACAGAGAAAAGGGAGTACTGAATGGCGCGGACGTTTTAACTGGCCCTCCAGCAACGGTCCTAGCTTTAATCCAACTATTGACGGTGTGGGACATTTGGGTATGTTTCAATTCCAGTTCGTACAACGGCCACCACTCTATGCAAGCGCGCTCTTCTATTTCGTCCATAGCTTGTTAATACAGATCGCAATGGTACTCTTTTCAGCCGTACGCCATACTTCTAAGCACGGAAATCTTGGAGTATTACGAGGTGCAGAGTAAATGTGAACTCGTCAGCACAGCCCCCAAAAATAATGACGATGGCAAGAGGATTCCTCCGGAAACGAGGCCAGGACGTGATTTGCGTAAGAAAGGAATTGAGAGTGGAAAAGTGAAGCAGTTTGCGAAGAAAGAGATCGATGAAATGCCTGGAATGCGGAATAATATTCAACCCATGAGATCTTTGCCTTGCCTTATATTATACAGGGTGATCCACATGAAGTGTGACGGGTTGAAGAAAATCAATTTTTGGACGCTTTTACTGCTTTTTTGTGGTTTTTCACTGTGTTATTCGTTTCTGCCGTGTTTTTTAGCCCTATAGAAACCAGTGTTATCTTCTGTTTTTGGAAAAAGATGGCATCGCTTGCGGATCACACTGCGTTAGTCGCCATGCACAAACGCGGGTCTTCAGTTTCCGAGATCTCGAAGACGCTTAAACTACACCGGGAACAAGCATATCGAGTCAGAAGCCGTTTCGGAGAAACTGGAGGGATTGAAAGTCGTCCGAGAGGGAGACTTGATCGAACTGCGAGGACCCCTACCTTTCGAAACGCCGTCAAAAGCAAACTGAGCCGAAATCCTGAAAGAAGCATCAGACAGCTGGCCAAGAATCACAAAATAAGCCTTTCAATCACACGGAGACTGATCAGAGATGGTCTCGAGTTGTATCCTACAAATTCGCCAAAGGACAACGTCTCACAGGCGAAATGAAGGCCTCCAGATTGGAAAAATGCAGAAAAGTGATGACCCCTGCGCGCGGTGACAAGCTCGACCGAATTCTCTTCACGGACGAGAAGATATTCACTCCGGAATGCGCAACATCGGCGGAAACTTCTGTCAAAGTATCTCCAAGAGCCGTCAAGGTTGGAAAAACTCTTTTCTGAGAATCTGTGATGGTGTGGGGTGGAGTATCGGATTTGGGCAAGGCTAAGCTGGTTTTTATTTAAAAAGGAGTTGAAATTTATGTCGAACTTCATATGAAACAGATCCTGGAGTATGCTGTAATTCCTTTGACCAAATAGAATGCTAATGATATCGAGTGGGTCTTCCATCAAGATTGAGTACCTGCTCATGGAGAAAAGAAGGCAGTGGAGTGCTGTGGGACCAATCTTCCGTGTTTCTGGACGAAGGATGTTTGACCACCAAACTCACCCGATCTCAGCCCTCTGGATTTCGCTGTCTAATCTATCTTGAAGCGAAAAATCTGCTCTTTCAAACACAAGTCATTAGATTCGCTGAAGACAGCGAAGGTGGTTGCTTGAGAGCGAATTTCGCAGGAAATAGTAGCGCGCATTCTCAAGAATTTGCGGGAGAGATCGGGTGCTTGTATCAACACTAAAAGAGGTCATTTCGAATGTGATCTGAGATATCTTATAGAGAATTTTTTTGTCATCTAAATAAATGGAAGTGGTTCTCATTTGGTTTGATTTTTGTAAAGTTATGGGTAGTTTTTCCCGTCACACTTCATGTGGACCACCCTGTACATTGTGAGGCAGCGAAGTAAAATAAGGCTCAATAATTTCTGGGCTCGGGTTCATGAACGTACAACCACCGGTAACTGCGTTAGCGAACCAACCTTGACGTTCTGCGCATCCCAACATCAGTCGTCCACGCCTTCGATACATGGAGAAGAGTGCCTTCATTTCATGCGTTTCATTTTCTGTACTGTTTCTACATCCAACCACCACAACCCTGCAGGAAAGGGTGTTTTTGTACAAAATACTAAGCGTGACAGTCGTGATGAGCAATCCAAAAGTCGCATGCATCATCGAGATTACCCGGGGTAAACGTGGTAACACCCCAGATCTACCCATCTTAGAGTTTACCGCCCCAAAAACCCCAAAATTCGGAGAAATTTCGAACTTAACACGTCCGCGGCAATGTGCTCAACCGGTTGAGCATGGTGCGACGCGTGGGACCGCGTGCTCAACCGGGTGAGCACGCCCTTTTCACAGTTATATTTTAGTGAAGCAATCTTAACGAGCAAACTACTATACGGTGGTATACTAGCAAATGTTCAAGCAATCTATACACGCGATGGGCAGAGCAGGCATCTTCTCGTACTTCTTTAATGCGTGGTTGAAAGTCACAAGTTAAAGAACAAACTGAAGATTAACTTACTTACTTGCTTCCTCTTATGCAGGTGTACTTCTTGAATTAGCTTCAAGCTCGTGCATAGATGCGTTTTGGTCTGTCTCAAATTCGCGCATTTTCGGAGTATTATGCGGCAGAGGAAAAATTCCTACCCCGTGGGACCACGTGCGCAAGCGGTTGAGCACGGGTCCTACTTGTACAAAAGCGCGTGTGTACCTCGTGGCACACCATGCCAGAAGCTTAAGGTCGCGAATGTGTTAAGGATTTCCGAGGGTGTTGCCTTTATCTAGCGTTCCATGAATCGCAGTTCGCAGTTCTCAAAGTACAGAGCAACCATGTGAGAAGATGTGAGTTATCCTTCCGACGCATTAGAATTACCTCGAAACACTCTTGATGTTCCACATTTTCTCTCTTCATCAGGACTTCAAAGTGGTTAGAGTTGCTGCCTACTGAGTCACTCTAATCGAAAACTAGTGCGAAGTTATCCAGAGCACCATCAAAAATTGGCCATTTGAGTGGACGTCATTTGTAGAAATTATAGAACTGTTTCAGCTATTTTCCTGGCTCTTACAGTCTAAGTTTCCCAGTTATCACCACAGTGTTGCTGTTCCTCACCTAACACTTCTATAAACTGCGCTGCAGTGACCATTATTGTAAGGCTGGTGCAAAAGAAGTGGCGCATTTTTGAGTTGTCTTTATTTTCCTATAACTTCATGGAACGGGATCCTCGGCGGAAGGCCTATTTCTCTTAGTTAGCAGAGATCATAGTTCATTGCATGAGCAGGTCCTTGAGGTCCTGCCCGGAAAAGTCGGAAAACTGAGAAGCGATGAACAGGGAAATATTCGTTCTCAGATCGTTAACTTCGGCAGATTGTTTCCTATGGGGTAGGGGATCTGGAGTCTAGGAAAAGTGGCAGAAATACTACAATTTTCCTGGAGAGTGCGATGGATGTTTGAGCATCTCCTAGCAGAGTCATCAAGATTTAAGCCAGTTCTCGGAACAAACTTCGGCCAAAAGCTGGGATGCAGAAAATGAGCTTTTGAGCACCTCGAGCGCTTCTCCAGCAGGCTGCTCGCGACTCTATCCGATCGTCAATTCCAAATGGAAAGCAGATCAACCAGCAACAATTGCATCATTTATTTCCAGACCAAGCAAGTCAACTACATATGTTGACAGTGTAAAGCTACTTGACCCATAGTCAACATATCATACTTAAAATTCCGGAACAATCTTCCAATTTGCCAAAAAACGCTACGGATGGCACAGTCCTTCGGAGGAGTTGCAGCCGCCCGCACCGGTGGGGCAGCCAGTGCATGGTGCTCCCACGTTGTAGATGTTATTGTTGACTATATTTCCTCTGAAACAAAGCATTGTGTTCAAAATAAGAAAGCCCAACATTGAAGGTACCTTGGCGAATATCGACATACACCGACGTATCTGTTGGACGTCGTGCACTTGACGATGGAACATCCCAACTGGTAAGTTGTAGCCCATCCCATCTTGAAGAATTTCGTGATCATAGTTCAGATTCATATGTGTTACTTGCGCAATTACCATCGAGTTCATTCACGTAGCCTTGTATCACAACATAGAGAGAGTTTACATCGAACAATACAACATCTGCCATGTCTCTTTTAACATTTTGATACATCAGTGCACAAGAAATGGCATCTTATGATTTGGGAAATGAAACCCGTATCAGATATCCTATACCAGTTTGATGCACTAATTCATGCCACTAACCTGTGTGAAGGACGATATCGGTGCTCCATCATGGAAGGGACGGAAGACGGCATTGTTTTCAAAGTAGTTCACATCGCGGATTGGCTTCCACCACTCAGTCACAGACTATAAACTGATAGTCAATGGAGGTTGCAAGCGCCCATGTAAAATTACGTACTTTTTTCGCTGCCTCTTCAAAAGTTGCAAATCTCGTCGCCGGGAATGTTTTGAAGTTTTCTCCGAAATTTGGTCTCGAGCTTAGTTCAGAATGTGTTGTGGGACATTGGCCTGCATATTCTATAGCCCCCAGTTCTAAGTCACAGTTATATTCCTGAAATTTTGCTGTATTACACACTGGGAACCTGGATGTGTGGAAGAAACCTACGATTCTCCGCATATTAGAAGATTTTGGCAGATATTTCCCGTCCTTTCTTGGGATTTGTCCAGTTGCTAGCAGACCTCTGAATATTTCAAACGTAAGGGCATGCCCGAATATAGGTGAACATATGTACAAGAAGGTGGAAGCACCTTCGGAAATTATGCAAGTTCTCGTACTGAGTCCGAAGATTGTCAGTCATCTTACTTGCCAGGGCATGACTGCATCGGGTGCTAGCGCCTAAATCGTAACAACATCAATTCCCCTCCGACTTTTTTGCCGAGCATCACTGAGCACAACTAAGCTACGGATTCTCGACGCGTAGCTATTGCAACGCAGTAGCTGAACGCCCGATAAAAATAGAACTTAAATATACTTAAATACTTAAAATCGTCGTCCTCGATAATAATCGAAGTCCTTCAAAGAACGATATGATGCTCTTCGTGTCTCTCGAACGGACAGAACGCATTGGACCACCCTGGCACGTGAGAGGGACAAATGGAAAGATTGCTGGCGCCCGTTCGGTTTACCCGACGATCAACGGGAGTCAAGGTGATCAAGGTGACTTAAAATCGTCCTTAAAATCGGTGTTACATAAAAATAGTTTCGAAATCATGACGATGTACACTCCTTTCGGTCTATGATAGCAAGCTTTCAATGAGAAAGGAAATCTTCGAATAATTTCTTCGAAATTCATGCTGTTTCTCAGGGTTTTTTTTATGCCGCCTTAACATTCTATCGTTTTGATTTTTTAACATTTTTTAAACATTTTTTTAATGATCGAGCATGAAGTCCTTTCCTCAAATTCTCCTTTGCTAAACAGACGAACCTGAAGGGAAACTCGCTTCACCAGAAACAGGAGGTGTAGTCGCTGTGGCCACGTTGTAGATGACGTCTCCCTCTTTGATTTGCCTTTAAAATTGCATTTTACATTGAGGTCAGCGCGGAAACATTTTTTACCAACTTTTTCATGCTGCCAATGTTCTTATTGTTAGACTTCTGTCCATTATTGTAAAGCTTCTTCGTTGGTAGGAATTTATTTACATCTTAACAGATCTATGAGGGTTAGCATAAAATTTGAATAAGTATGTTGAAATGTAAAAAGAGCTCATGCTCCTGTTAAGGAGAATAGTAATTTAGCAACTGAAGAAAAACTCCATCAAAATTATGAAATTGCAAAATTCTTGTTACTTCTCATGTTCTTGTTCTTTTTTTTTTCTCAGTCTTTCAACATATCATTGTAGTAGGATAAGTAAAAGCCGGGAATTTTCAAGCCTTCAAACGCTTCCAACTCTCACATTAAAAATACTGTAGAACCTCTAAATAACAATTTTGCATTTCAGTTTATATTGTACTTGATGAGGGGCTCAAGATTTTCTCGCTCAAGATTTTCCCTGTATGAGACATCGTCTTTTCGATTCTATAAAAACTCACTGTGAGTTCAAAACGCAGTATAGATCCACCAGTGGACTGCTAGTTATTGTACAAGCTTTCCATGCACATCCAATTTCTGTAGCCGCCGGTTGTACCAGCTGAAGTGATGTTTCCACGTGAAGCCGCGATTCTTCGTTTTCTCAGGCGAAATTCATTCTCAGAATACAACTTACGGTGAAGTATGGTAGTAAACTGTCCGTGGCATCACCCACGTATTTCACTGTGGAATCGGTAGGGTTAACACCAGGAAGCGCTTGATAGTCAATGGTGCCTAGTTGTAAATCGATGAAATCCCTGAGTGCCGTCACATCTCCAGTAATACGGCTCGTGTAATACCTGAAGGAATCTGGATTAACATGAAACTGGAGGCTGTAGCAAGGTAATATTCTGTGAAGAGTTATTTATACTAGATTTGTGTGTGTGTGTGTGTGTGTGTGTGTGTGTGTGTATGTATGTATGTACATATGTATGTATGTATGTATGTATGTATGTATGTATGTATGTATGCATGTGTATGTGTGTGTGTGTCTCCATATTATGAAGGAGCTAGTTGCGACGCTGACGCAGCTCAGACGCATGCGTTCCCTGTACCTACCTCGTTGGCCAGTGTTCTTGGAAAATCTTCCGCAAATATATGTGTGCTATGACTTCGCAGTATGAATTTCCCTTAACAGTAGCAGACACAAGCTCCACCACCTCCTAAAGCCGAGTTTTCTGCTTCAGATAAGTAGCATTATCTTTAAACCGATTCTATTCCCGCGTAGCAGACAAGTTGCCTGTATTCCAGCTACAGACAAGCTTTTTTGCGTGTGTAGCTGTGTATCCACAGATAGATGCCGCCTCTTCACACATGCTCGATTCACAAAGTCACTCCGGATAAACTGCTCCATAGTGGAGCTGTTTATCCGGAATTTCCAAATAAACAGCTCCTCAGTACATCTGTTCATCCGAATTCAATTGTGAACCAAAATGGTAGTTCCTGAACCGATTTTCAATGACCATTTTTCGAAAGATCAGCATTTTTGAAGAATTATTTTTGATCACAAGGAGGAATTGAAGAAACAATTCTCTCTCTGCATATTTCCAATCGAACTCGTTGTTATAGACAATATTAAACATTAGTAATCTAAATCATTTCCTCTACAGAAGCATGGTTCCTTTGAAGTTTTTTTTTTCGGGCAAACTGGTGAAGTATAACGGGTTTCCGGCGGTTTATCCGACCTCGTAGCTGTTTATCCGGTGATGTAGCGGTTTATCCATTAGTGTAGCTGTTTATCCGAAAGAGGCCACGCCCGCAACGGATAAACAGGTTGCCCCCAGCTTTCTTACACAGGGTGCGCCGAATCACACGGACGAATTGTTGAAGTACAAGAGACCCTTAACATTACAGATCTCACCGAGAGATCTCAGAGATTTTTGTAATCTCGAAGCAAAAAACTCAAAAATAGGGATTCAACATATTATGACCTATCGCGCATATTTTTGCTCTCAACAGCCCACGTGGATCCTGCTGGTGCGAGAATCTCGAAAGCTGATGCGATACCATTCAATTTCAACCGTGAGGCATTGTTCAAAAGCAATGGAATGGAAATTATACGGATAATGTGTCTGAAATGGTATTATAGAAAAACATACGCATCAAATATTTGAGCCTTTCCATCAGGAGAGGTAGGTGCGTTGTCGTGAGTGTAACATCCTGGTGCAAGAGCGTCGATAGCTCGCTTTTCAAGGTCACAGTTCCATTTCTAAAATAGAAATTGATTAGTTGTTTTCGTGTGCTGCGTTATTCTCACGAAAAAACAACTGCAAGGTAAATTTTATCATTCCAAGAGGTAGGATGCTTGGCCGCAATGGGCGGCTGCAGGCTTCAAAGAGGCGAGATGTGCTGCGGGGGGACTGGACCATCTTTCTACGCTTGAATGAGACAGATGAATGCTATCGGAGCGCGACAAACAGTGAGGAGATAGCCATCGCCATCATTTAATGCTTTCAATTCTGAAGAAACGCTCGCATGCGACGCTGCGGTACAGCATGTGCGTGCGGTGCGGTCACGTCGCGGCGTTCGCGAAACCATTTGACCTAAAAGATTGGCAAGAAAATTGGGGTCCGGTGCTCAGGTAGACGAATAGCATGGAGACGTACATTATTCTGGCTACTTTCAATAAAAAGGGGAGCCCTAGAAGTGGGTAGAAACTGACTATTTGAGTCATGCCTTGGGCTGGTGGCAGGTTGGCACCAGATTCACCATTTTTCTGGTTACCAGCAGCCAAAGTATCTCGGCGTCGGTTTACTGGATTGATGACGTAATCATTGATTTGAGTCTCTGTCAACTGCCCAGTAGCACAGAATGCTGTTGCTGAAGTAACACGTTTTCCGTAACAGAACCTATGCTAGTGTGAAACGTTGCTCACCTTCACACAGGGCAGGTAGCAGAGAGGCTATGGCAAGCGCAATGAAACTGAGCTTGGCCATGTTCCGACAAATTGGCTGACTGCGCACCTCTTTTATTGGCGGAGATTACCTGGATCAGAACGTGACTTCATGGCACCATATTGAGAGCGAATTGCACATATGAGCGGTTTTTCAAAAGCCCTAATCGAACGGAAACGCTTTCATCACTAGCTCTCGCTCGACTGTGCTGAGCCTTCAACAAAGCACGCATATGTTGATGGGTTACCGTACCCCTGCTGTATTGTGCCCATTTCCGGTCCTCTGCACATGTGGCAATCCCTGGTGAGGCCTGTCGATGGTGACACTCTCACCTGAAAACTAAAACAACAATTCATTCCTTTGGCGATTTTTGTTCACTCGTTTGAATGAGCTAATTATTATTTGTTATCTCTCATCTGGGTAATTTTTCTTGATACAGGGTAAACCTGTCAACAAGACAAGGAACAAGCCTCAGCAAGTAAGAAAAACCTCATACCTCAAATAGAGACGAACGTTGAGATGTTGTGCAGAATAATGCACACCATACCAGAAATAGGTCCACTGCATTGGACATTTTCCGAGCATGTACGCAATTCCTGGTATTCTGCATGGTTGCTTCCATTTGGCCGTGGTTTGTTTGGCCGCAAAAATTAGCTCTCCAGACAATATCGGGAGAAACTGAGTTTGCCGGTATGTGATGACTGATGTGATATTCATTTCGAAATGCCAAATAGCAACTTCCGGACAGCAGTTAGCACTCAAAAAAAGCGATTGATCATAAACTGCGAAGTTCAGCAGTGAGCACAACAAAAAATCAAAAGTGAAACACTAACTGCTGACTTCAAATCACACTGACATTTAAATGGTTTCGAAATTTCATGACACAATGCATTATTGCACTAAATTATTGCACTAATCTTCAAAATCATGAACACTATCGATTGCAGTTGAAGCTGCAATGAGAAAAAATTTATTCCGAAATATGGGCTAACTGAGCCAAAACGCCGATTCCATGTCTCAGATCAGTTGCTTTTGAACCAAGTCAACTCAGAAGTAATCTCAAGCTTCGCCGTACTTCGAGAGGATAACGATTGTTTTCAGCAAATCTGGAAGACATATGTGGTATTTTATAAAGTTGATATGTCAGAATTCGTAACGACCACAAATGGAGCACAAGAAAAACCCTCTGGACTCCATTAGACGTCAAAAGACCACTTGGCCGACCCTTTACGCGCTGGTCCGACACATTTTCCATGTCGTTCAAACGAGAAGAATTACCAAACTGGATGAGAGCCGCCCGAGACAGAAAAACATGGAGCGAATGTGGTCCACACTGAGAAGATCAACCCAACAGTGAAGATGGACCATCAAAGTATCAAAGTAAGATATGTCAGAATGAAGTGCTTAATTCAGTAACTCTTGCTGTTGATGCGAGACATGGAAACAATGACCTCTTTCATCTTCATGCTGTACATTTACAGGTTGTGTCAGAATTACTGACGCACATTAAATGTGTCTGTAGAAAAGGGGGTCCTTCCTCGCGGAAGCAGTTCCGAAGACGAAGACGGAGCACATTGCCTTTGCTCCCTAGCCAACTGACCCCGGTCGAGTTTGTCCCATATTTCGAACAGAAGGGCCCCTGGGAGTTTGGCGTTTCTGTGAATGATAGTGCAGCTCTTGCTCACAAAGTTGTCCATGGGGGATCATACAGCAGACCAGGATTCGGCTCCCAAGGAGGTCAGTCCTCTGCAAGTTTGAACTCCTTTTAGTGGTTTTTTGGAAGTGAGCCTGCACCACTTCTTCGTCTTTTCTACAGAAGCCAAGCCCTACCAAAGTACGCACATGTAGATTCCTTGTGTGATAGGAATTGAGTTCAGCATGAAGATATCTCCATAGAACATTGTTTGGACGAGAAACAAAAAATGAAAAAAAAAAATTCTGTAGTAGAATATAGATGCATTTCCGTAGCGAGAACGCGATTATGCTTGCGAACAAGGAGTGATCTTCGTGTGCATCTTGAAGGCCAAGATCTGCCCTCCTTACCATAAGGGTACCAAGCTCCTAAAGTCTAACACCTTTCTTATCCGGAACAGAAATGACGAACTGGACGAATTTCTGTTGCGGCGCATCGGCAATAAGCTCCACTGTTGTCTTGGTGGCCGCGTTCACAAGATCGGAGCTCGCTTCGAACAAGGGTGCACTTGTTCCAAAGGTATGGGCTTTATTTTGCGCATGTGTACATGCTTGGAACATTTTCAATTGTTTCCTTTTCTGCAGACTCACTTTAGGTGTATCAACAATTTTGACGCATCCTGCTCTTTGTTAGCATTGTTGCAGCGCGAGAGAGGTTAAATGAAGATGATTTCGGAAGAGTAATTTGTAGGGGAACGAAGTGGGAGATGCTTATAGCTCGTACGTCTTCAGTTCCATTTATTCGGACTCCAAACTTGTAGTTCAAGCATAGTAACTTCAGACTTGCCAACAAGTTAAGCTGGAAAACTCATCCCTGACAAGTGGTGAAATACTATTCGTAATGAGAAATGGGAACCTCAACCAACTTCCTCCACTATTTTTTTTGTTTCCTAGGAATTTGCACGTTTGACACAAATTACTATGATACATTGTCAGACAAATTTTCGGGAGAACCGCAGCAGAAAGCCGGAAGAGCCTACCGGTGAGCTGCGGTACTTCTTGTTTCCTGTAGCGGCTCTTCCGGTTTTCTGCTCCGGTTCTTCCTATTCTCTGCTTCGGTCCATCTGAAATTTGTCTGAATGCGCGCTTCAGATCTTCGAAAACATGCTACACAGCCAGTTCACTCTCGTAGGATCACCTTCTGGTGATATCCACACACAGAAATGGTCGTTTGTTTCGCATCTGGATATAACGACGGAGCGAACTTTCCACCTCTGCATAGTTGGAATGTTCCGACTTTTTGTTGGCTGCAACATAATAGCTCTTTTTATAATGATAAGAGAACGTTCACTCTCTCCTGCGGTGGCTCTTCCGACTTCCTGTTGTGGTCCTTCCCAGCCATTGCCTGCACAATTCCATTTTCCTGAGTCCTTCCAAAACATTGCAGCGGGATTCGAAAGAACAGCAGCAGAAAACATTCTGCGTCTCTCGCTTTTCAACCACGTGGTCGAGGTTTCCTTCTGCTGCGGTCCTTCCGACAACTTCTCTGAGTCATTCTGTCTTCATCGTGGACTCGTCTACGAACATCTACATATTCCCCAGGCACAATCCTGGCCAATCAAGAGAGCACGCAAAGTGCTTTGTTATCTCTTTTTTCGAGGGAAAAGGAAGAAAAAGGAGCTTTTTTCGCAACTTTTCTACACAGTTCAACCTTCAGAGTTCCACATCTGTTTAATTCTATCTGCTAAGACAGGATAAAATGAAGAGATATCGAACAACGAGAACTGCATCATTTATCCCCAAAACAAACCAACCACCCATGTTGACAATATGAAACTACGTGACGCATTTTCAACGTCCGTTCATTTTCAAAAACCCAAAACAGTTTCTCAATCCACTAGAAAGAAGCCCTTCTAGTAGCAAAGTCCTTCATCCCTGTTGCAGCTTGTCTTTCCACTCGGGCAGGCACTGCAAACTGTTCCGACTTGGTAGACGTTATAGTTCACCAGATTTCCTCTGAAACGAAGCTTATGATTAGAATACGTATGACAGCGTGACCGTGATAGAACGTACTTTGGCGAGTATCGGCATACGCCCACGTATCGGTTGGACGTCGAACACTTGACGATAGAGCATCCCAGTAGGTTGCTTGTAGCCCATCCCATCTTGAAAAGCATTACGACTATAATTCTAATTACATATTATTCTCTAACACATTATTACACATTATTATACTATACTTACTATTTATATTTAGATAATATACCTATTACTATATTACGTACTGTTGATTTATTTCACTGCTTTTATTTATTTACGTAGACTGTGCCGCAGCTACACTTAATAATATTTGACTAACCACACCCCTCTAAACTCACTGCCTGATCCAATGGTGTACAAGAAGTGGCAGGTTCCGCGTTGAACAGGGGAAGCTCTACTAGGGACACCCTTGTTACCCGCTGCCGTACATATTACTGACCTGTGTGAAGGAGGATATCGGTGCTCCGTCATGGAACGGACGGAAGACGACGACCTTCTCGAAGTAGTTCACGTCACGAATTGGCTTCCACCATTCAGTAACAGACTATAAAGTAATAGTAAATGAAAGTCATAGCTTCGCATACAAAAAGATGCACCTTTTTCGCTGCAGTGTCAAATGTGAACCTCGTTGCTGGGAATGTTTTGAAGTTCTCTCCCACACCATTTCTCGAACTTGGTGCGGAATTTGTGGTCGGACATTGGCTAGCCCATCTTATGGCTCCCTCTTCTAATCCGCAATCATATGACTGAATTGCTGGAATTGATCGCATGCTTAAGATAGGATAAAAGCAAATAGGCCTACAATTTTCTGCATATTAGAAGCTGTTGGTAGATATTTCCCGTCTTTCCTTGGAATTTGTCCGGTTGCAAGCAAGCCTCTGAACGTTTTCAAAATAGAAACTTTTTTCGAATATTGTAGATTGTACGAGATGGTGAGAGTACCTTCGGAAATTGTGCAATCTCTCGTACTCACTCCGGAGAGTGTCGGTCATCCTGCTCGCAACGGCATGAGTGCACCGACTGCTAGCGCCTAAATCGCTTCAGATTTCCAATGACATCAACCTTATTTTCAGAATAAGTGTTTTAGATAGCTTCTTCGACATTCAAAAGGAAAATATGCTGCCTTAACTTTTCGCTATAGTATTTACTTGCTTCTAAAGCGCGAGTATCAAAAAAAGGATTCACCACGGACCTGTAGGGAAACTCGCTTCCGGAGAAGTAGGAGGTGTGGTTGTTGGCGCAGGTGGAGGTGTAGTAGTTGTTGTTGTTGGTGTTGTTGTTGTTGTTGTTGTAGGTGTAGTTGTCGATGTTGATGGTGTGGTTGTTGCCCCCGGTTGAGTAGTTGGTAGAGAAGCAAGGGGAACACATAAATTGCTGGTTGGGTCACATCCTGTTCCAGTAGGACAATCGATACAGGTTCCAGCTTTTCCCACTTCGTAAATGACACCGCCATCTTTGATCGCTCTAAATTACAGATAACTAAGATTGAAGCCCGTCCTCAAACTATAATAGAAAGAATTTCTTAACTCATTTGCTATCGAAAACAGAACTCTCATAACACTTATTAAACATGTAAATGAGTTTCTACAGGATGTTTCTGGACTACAGGTTCGAAGGAGGAGATGGAAATTTGGAGTTTTCCCTTTCTCCGAGGGAGATAATATTTCAATGCCTTCGTGCTTGAAATGATGCTCCAGGATTCCTAGAATCTTGCTATGTGTAAGACAAGCCATGCCACTTCGAATTGAGTGGAGTAGGTTTTTGCCAAAATTTAAAGAAGTAGGAAATGCCATCGATGTGAAGTACTGTGGTCTAGCTATACAGAAACTTGCCGGTTCAGTTCGAAATCAACGAATTGGATCACAGAGAAATTTCTGAAACAAAAGGCTTTAGGTGAAGCACGAAATCTCTTGCCTAGAACAAAGAAAGAGACACACACGTGCTAATGGCCAACACTTTTCTTTTCGAATCATCCATTTTGGTTAAATTCAAAGCGGGATGGCTTATCATATGTATGTCCACACACTTTATTTTATGGGACACTGTGGGTGCCATCAAACGACGGATGTTGATCGGTGTGGACAAAAAAAATTCTAAAACTAGTGATGAACGAAATGGCCACGAGCATGACTATTTCTACTACGCACGAACATTCGTAAAAATTGGGAATTCTCCGCTCTTCTTCGAGAGAGGCTATGGATGAGAAACTAAAAGTTGCAATTTCTTTGCTCGTCACCGTATGTATCCAGTTCGTATTTTCGAAGACTTGAATTTATTTTAGGAGCTGATATTTTTCCGTTATATTTTTATGGCGGAGCACTACGTATATCATTTACCAAGAAATTTCAATCTCTTTACATCAATTAAAGCGAGCAGAGCTGACACAGGCGCAAGGCATGACACAGTAGCGGCACCAACGAATTTGGCTTAGTGAGCTAACACAAAAAGGCATGGTCGAATGAAACATTGAAAGGAAATTTCATCGAGATGGTCGAAACAAAGAATACGTTCGTTGTCGTTTTCTTCAAACTCATACATAGTTCAGTTTTGACAGCTTTTTTCACAAAATTCCCGCTCCAGCAGTTGTAAAACAAGCGAGCATTTCAAAATTGAATCGAAAAAAGTTATAGAAACTTTACTCCAGTCAACTATCAAATAAGTGGTTTTATAAGAGTAAGTTTTGCGCCATTGAAAGTCCAAATTCTCGCACTGTAAATGCTGCAGGATATCAGTCTTCCAGATCCTCTTACATTTCGATCCTTAGCTGTTCAGGATGTCGAACGAAATTTTCTGGTTGCGGCATCATTTTTTTCATTTCTGTAAAAACTCACGGTGAGTCCAGAATACAGTATACATTCAACCATTGACCGTTAGTACATTTTTTCCATGCACATCCAATTTTTGAACTCGATGGCTGAGTCAGCTGAAACAGTTTTTCTATTATAATTGCCAATTTTTCAGTTTAAAAAACGGAAATCACTTGCGGAATATCACTTACGGTGAAGTAGTTTAATAAACTCTCTTTGCCGTCATCCGTGTATTTAACCTCGGTAGCCCCATCTTGAATTGGGAGAGCTACGTAGTCAATGTCGCTCAGGGAAAAGCCGATGACACTCTTGATAACGCTGGAAGCTGAAGGGGTGGTAGACGCGTCTAGCCTGAAATGACATGTGAAGGAATGGTCGCAATTCTTATCTGTAACCGCATGTATTATAATTGACATTTCTAGTGCAAAGGTGTTAAGGCAAAATTCCTCCAAAAAAAAGCAGAAATTCAAAACCTTCAATTGCTGACGGAAAAAGAAGTCGCCATTACATATGCTCACAGATACAGTCTAACCTTACTTTCATACTTGAATTATTAGTATGTTCTGCACCTTGCGGGCATGCCGATTTCACCCCTGCATGATGAACTGCAAAAGTTTTGCAAATTACACTGCAGATCAAGCCTATAGTGGAAGACGCGTTAAAGAACATTTCCTGACACAAAAATTTGCATCAATTCCATGAACTTCATTTTCAATCCATTAAAAAACCCTCAAATGTTATGGCTACGATGGGTCGGGACTCCCGAGTTAGGGTTATTTCATGACCATTCGCGTATGTCATTGTTCTTGAACGCTCAAACAAATTCTGTTGCGAAAATCTCGAAAACGATTCCTAAGGGGACAGGTTCGTGGCCTGAAGTAAGTTCATTGATGGCGCTTCAGTCAGTAAGAATGAAATGCAATCTATATGGATAGTGCAAATGTGCTATAAGGAACTTACGCTTCGAATATTTGAGCCTTCCCTCCTGCATTGGTTGGGGGATCGTCGGCCAAGAAGCAATCCTTTCCTTTCAGGATGTCTATAGCTTGCTTCTCAAGGTCACAGTCCCAGTACTTAAATGAAAGTCAATTATTCTTTGCTTGTGTGACGCTACTCTCGCAAGAACCTACACCCTCACAACAGAACTGCTGTATATAACACATCAATGACAAAGATTTCAATGACAAAAACTCAGGAAGCCCTTGCTTTTATTATATAAAAGTTTTCAGTGCCCGAGGAGATCTCCAGCTAGTTTAGCTAATTTATCTCCAAAAACTGATTCCCTTTTGCACGTTCTTACCATTCCATAATTCTCATATCTGTTACGTTAAGTGAATTTCTTATTTTCTGCGGGAAAAGGAGGAGTCTGATGCTGCGAGGAACCGACAGAGAAGGAACCTACGATTTTATCCTATTTGAGCAAAAGTATCACAAAAAGAGGAGAATCGCTCAGGTTTAAAGCACAACCGGTTGGCCTGAAATGCTCTCTGCTTGTGGGAGCAGTTATGGGCAAGTTGTGGTGATGTCTCACTGATTTTGCAGAGCAGAAATTTCGTTTGAAATTACTGCCACTCTTACCGTGCACCAGGGATACATCTTGGAATATTTTTCCTTAATGTATCTGGAGAGCTACTCAGTTCCTCCCTTATGCTTGTGATCCCCCATTGCATAGCGCACTTTGTGCATATTAATAATTAAATAAATAAATAAATGAATAAATAAATAAATGAATAAATAAATAAATAAATAAATAAATAAATAAATAAATAAATAAATAAATAGCTCTTATTTTCGTACAAAATAACTCGTGGTTGAGTGGCCGAGGCAAAAAACCGTAATCAATGTCATTTTTCGATCTATATGAAAACAACACAGCAGACAGCAGGCTCTTTATTCCATGATATCTACCCATATCCGAGATTTCAATGGCATTTAGCTGAGGTCGAGGTGCCGCACGTGGTGGTCATTGACCAGCAATATGTCTTTTAGTAGGCATCTCGCAGATTCAGGGGAACCCTGTACCGGAACCCTGTCCGGGACTCCGATGCAAGGCCGCAAACACTTGTGTCTAATCTGCGTCTGACATGCGTCAGGGTTGCAACTAGGTGTATTCTTCATCAAATAGACGCGTGTTTGTGAACACTCTATTATGAATTGAAGGAATTGTGAATATCTTCATCTTTACCTTGTGTGCTGACGCACTCCATCGATAACTAGATGTTGCTATTTCTATAGGCCACGGATTTTTTTTATTTATTCACCCGAGCACGACGTATAGGACGTTCGTTCGAAAAATTAACCTACATCATGTTGTCCAATAATGCGTATTTGTGAAAGATTCGGGCGTTTCTCACAGTGACGACATACTAGTGTTAGCATAACCGTCAGAGAATAAGAAGCGGTAAGGAGTGCGCCTCTATTCATATCCTCCATTTATAGGGAAGGACTGAGGATTTCGTAAATGGAAACTTTAATTATGATCCCAATTCTGCTAAAATGCCTAGGAAGGATTGAAATCAGGCGTTGGACAATTTGGAGGCTTATTTTTGCCCCGCGTCTTCGGAGAAGTGAAGGAGTTTAGACAATACACCATAACTGACCAATTTTGTCATGCCTTTTGGTGGTGGCAGGTTCTTCCCAGAGTCACCATTTTGTTGTTTGCCATTAAGCAAAGTCTCTCGACGTTCGTTCACTGGGTCGACAACATATTCATAGATTTCGTCACCGAGCAGTTCTCCGTTTTCACAGAATTGCCCTGAAGTGATAGGTTCTTCATAAGAGAACTTATGTTAAAAAAAGAACAGTGCTTACCTTCTCTCAGGAACTAATACTGGTAAAAATGCTGCTCACCTTTGCACAGGGCGGGAAGTACAGAAATTATGGCAAGCGCTATGAAATAGAACTTGGCCATGATCTGGCTAACTTGCTGGCTTCGCAACTCTTATATTGGGAGAGATTATGTGGATCAGAACGTGACATTGTGGCCAACGCTGGACATGAGCGGCGCATATGGTCGGTTATTCAAAACGCAAAACAAAAGGAAGGGATTTCGTTACTAGCTCTCGCCAACATGTGCCGATGAACCCGCGAAAAAACGCTTATAGAAAAATGAAATGTTACCGCAACCGTGCTGCATTGAGTGCATTTTTTCCAGAATGCACATATGGTAATCCACAGAGGAAAAATCGGGACGCAGGCTCCTTCTAAAACCCATTAGGATGGTATATTGGGGGAACTTTTTTTGCATGGACCAATTTTCAAACGAGGCTACAACACCACAGTTCAAACCTTACCCAGGACTATGTAGTATAAATGAATAAATCTTCTACATCTTCCTTAGGGATATGACATGCTTCACAACGACGCTGTCGCTGCGACCGTTCACCACGAAAATGATGATAACAAAGTGCTACACGTTTTCATGCCTTATCACGCTATTTGCGTTGGATAGCATGTTGGTGTAGGATCAGTTACACGAGAACTTTTGATGGTGAACGGTCACAGCGACAGCGTCGCTGTGAAGCATGCCAGATCCCTTACAGAGAGTGACCGCACTCCTGGGGATCGCTGGACCATGACCGAAGTTAGCAGCTCAACTAAATTTTCGTTTCGTTGTAGTTTCTTCCATGGGAGGGTATAATGACGTTGCTGCCTGATAGCGCGACCCCCCCCCCCTTGCACTCCACAAATATGAGAAGCTAGTCATGTAATCTTGCTCAATTTCAGGGTCAAGCCTGGACTTTGTCGTCGAAAGAGAGATTCCCAGAGGAATGTCGCTAGGACAGTAAAAATCGGATTGTGATCTCTGTTGTTGTGTTGATTTAGTTGTAAGGTGTGGTGCACCGATCAGCCAGACATTAAATGTGTCAATGTTTTGATTTGTTCCGTGAGTATAGAGGAAGTGAAAGTAGGGATAGAACGTGGTTAGGTTGGAAAACCCAAAAAAAGCTTAAGATACAGACAAAAGTAGGTGTAGATCCAAACCAAAAATTTTCCCAACCGAGGTGGTAGATTTATTGAGTTAATGTTCCGAGCGTGGATGCAGCAATATAGACAAGAACGAATAACATAGGAACTGAAAAATTCCTTCGTGAAAATCAAAGATTTTTCGGATATTCCGCCGAACATTTCTCAGGATTCAGAAGAGCTGAGCCGAACCTCGGCTAAGGTAGGATAGAAGAGACATATTGGTATGTGAATGTATGCGAAATTGGTAGTGGATTCGAATAAGAAGCAGAGAAATAAAATTTAAAATTTTTCATTTTTTCCGATTGTTTGGAACGAATTTTCAGGAAAACAAGGGCGCGCAACACGGATCTGTAATATGCCTAGTAATCAGCAGATGACAGATTAGTTAGAAAATAAGTGACGATTTGGGGCAGGTCCCTCAAGGATCTGGCTGTTGACCGTGGAAAATCCGGAAAAATAGGTGCATGTCGGAGTTGGGTCCGCGCCGCAGCCCACTACGCGCCAGATATTGATCGCTCGTCAAAGGCGCGGCTGCCTTGAAGGAGAGGAGGGTTTTCTCTATCGAACCGTATAAAACACTCCTATATTCGGTCGCCCCTTCACCCCGCCATTTTTTCCAAACATCCTGAATTTTTAACTTTCAATCGCTTTTTTCAGGCTTGCTTGAAATCGATGCTCAGAGGCGCGGTTGCCTACGTGATCAGCTCACTGTCCTGCATCTAATAGTATGAGCCGGAGCTGGAATTTGCGTGGGAAGCTCTGCCGCTGTTTGGGTGAACACGCCATAACGGGCGTTCTCACCTAGCCTGGCGAAACAGTGCAGTGGAGGTGGAGACGCAGAGACTTCAGGTTTTCCAGTTCAACCTTCACTTTCGGAGACCCATGCTCACCACTATTCCACCTATGGCGCGAACCCTCGGCTATAAGGTGGTCGCGTGCGCTACTTCTCATTCCAGATATAAAGAACGGGGCAGCATGTATCGATGATTTCTTCCACAGTATCTCTTCTTTGTCGTGATTTGTTCGGCAGTAATCAGCTCTTTTTCAGAAGTGATTGGCGATGCCAGAATTTGTCGATATTCCACTAATTGAAAGGCTCAATAACAAGCTGCACTATCTAACACCAAAAAATCAAAAATGAAACACCAATTCGCCAGTAATAAGTCACACTGACGTTTGAACAGTTTCGAAACTCGATGACACGTAGCATTTTTGCGTTTGTACTCAAAATTATCAACAACATCGATCGCAGTTAACACACCAGCCACGAGAATGTCAATCGAAAATATGGTCAATTTCTATCCGTGAAAACGACACTGGAAGTGAGGTGCACCAAAGTAGTATAGTGCGCGTCAAAACTCTGCGCCCACCTTAGAAATTCGCCGCTTCAGACGAGGATCAGAATCTCTCAAGAAATGGCGTTGACTATCCTTATCAGCTTGCTTGAAAACCCCCGTGAACGTTTGCTAAGTCTTTTCTTAGGGATCCTCTAATTTTTTATTCCTTTTGGAAGGGAAAGCGAGCCGGTTCAAAACTTTACGCCCACCCTTGGAAAGCCCTTTTTTATCGTAATAAAGCCAGGCGATGCCTGTGAATTAGCATTACTTAGGTTCTGCTTTGCTGATTACTAACATAAATAGTCAATTCCTCATACTGGTGACAAAGTTGTTCATAGCTCTGGCGAAGTTAGATGCAGAGCCGGAGAAGATTGTTTCTTTGAGGCTCTGTAGGTGGTGTGATTGGTGTCTAATGCTATGAATCCCGTCAGCAATTATGCCATCTAAGTTTCTCATGGTTTCTGAATTGCGAAAACAGGTTTGCTAGCTCGTAGGGGTGACAGTTAGAGGCTGTGAGTTAGACCTGAACGGTGCTCCGAGTCGTAATCTTAGCGGAAAATGGTGCACGCCGTGTCAAATGAAATATGATGACAAATGCCTTTATAGAGCACCGCTATAAGTTGATGAGCTTATCCGAATCCTACCTCATCAATCCTGAAGTCAGAGTTCTGTCCTGAACACCGAAATTCAACCACTAAAGTTGCAGCAAAAAAAACCTCCCACGTCTTTCATGAATCTCTACAGTAATGCGAAATTTAGCCAGGAAAATTGTGTTCTGACAAATGAGCACATTACCACATGAAATGAGTGAAATTCTGGATGTTAGCAATCACTACAGAAAATGCCATCCAAGCCCACATGTTGTTCATGATGTATATGACAATATCACTTCACTCCAAGGGTGGTCTGGCGTAGTCCGGAGAGCATGCCTTAAGTTGCCGCCTCAAAAATCCTTAAACGCTGATGTGCGTAGAGACTGGTCGATTTGGAAACAGTCAGCGAGAATTTAGTGCGGATTTTCTCAGCCGACGTTGTGGAGGAGGAGGACCAGACGGGTGATACGGCAGTGGTGTTGGCCTTGAAGTGTCTTCAAATGTTTCCTTTTCTGTCTATATTCATTACAATTGCTCATGGAAATATCGGATAAGCGCCTGCGCTCACTCAGCTTCCTAATAAAATGCTTTGCTCACACTTGCGTGATGGGCTTGGTCAGTCAGCGACTGGCGAAATGCCCTAAGCATTATTTTCGAATCGGTTTTCTACGGTCTTCTTGAACGCTACTACATCAGTCTGTATCATTTGTCAGTTTGATAGCAATACATCTCCTAAGTAATCGACACTTTTCAAGTGGGCGTTAAGTTTTGAACCGCCGCGTTTTCCCTTCAGAAATGAATAAAAAATTAGAGGATCACTAAGAAAAGGCCTGGCAAAAGTTTACGGGGGTTTTCAAGCACGCCGGAGACGATAATAAACTCCATTTCTTGCGAAATTCTGATCCTCGTCCGAATCGACGAATTTCTAGGGTGGACGTAAAGTTTTGACGCGCATTATATTGGTAGAGGACATGGCTGGAAGAATAGGAACGATTGATAGCTTAAGAGAGTGTGTTGGACCAATCGCCTGGCTGCTATTCAACTTAACTTGTTCAACCGTTTCGGCTTGTAGTACTTCTGTGACATTAAACTGTTCATATTTCAAAGCTTGCAGGGCTCATCGATACTTCCTGCTGTGATACCTTGTTAATTTGCGCTAATATGTATGTGTCGACATTTGATATGCTTTTCAAACAATTGAAGCCCCCACACAATTTTTGATGCACTGCAATTCCAATATTTCTTCTTCAATTTTTGATATTAATCACATAGCAATCGAGCGATGTTGTCACGCGATTTCGACGACTGAAAGGGGGTCCTATGGAATAGGCATGAGCTAACTAAATGCGAGTGTGCTACATCTGGATCAAAAGTGTTCCTTTTTTTTCAATTGAAAGGGGAGGGGGGGGGGGGGGGGGGG
>JARK01001341.1:991137-1012552 GCA_000688135.1 Ancylostoma ceylanicum | reverse complement strand
GGGGGGGGGGGGGGGGGGTAGTGCCATCATCAGAGTTTTATATTTGTCGCTCACAGGGTAGGAGAAAGCAACTTCTTCCGCGAGATTGTACCAAAATCCGCCCTCTCGGGACAGAAATATTGGATTCTCATGTGTGAAATGTAACCTTCAAGACATTCATATATGCATGTAGCTCCAGCTCTGTCACATTATAATTTTTCCTTTTTTTTCCACAGCTATTAGCTAGAAGTTTACGTCGTTGTCCAACGTTGTTGGTCAAGCCTTAGGAAATTCGAAGAATTCTGGAAATATCCAGAAAAATAGGTTGAAAATAAAATTCTCCCTATGTTTGCATGTTAAATCTACCAAGGTGAGCTCCGGATTCATCACAGACCGATTTACTACTCCAAAGGATTTACTCCAAAGGATACGGTCAAGGGATGGGTAGACATGTGAACATGGGAATGATTACTGGATAAAGAAGGGTTTGAGGTAAACAAATTTTCCTCTTCATATTTCACGGATGCCATAGTAAGTGGTCCAACCGAATGCTGGCGACATCTGGAGGGTAGGCCGAAAACAGTCGCTTCTCTGCGAAGGCTAGGAAAAAGTCAGCAGTCAACGTTCCAAATTCCTTCCACAATGTTCAGTGTTCCAGCAATTCACCTTAACGGATTTCCCCACTTTGAGGAGTTCCTTTGTGGGATTGCATTCGGCAGAAATGATTCAGGGAACACATGATTTTCGATAATTCTGGACAACAATTTGAACCACAATGAAAACGGAGGCTCCTATGGAAAAAAAAGTATTGTTTTTGAGTATTCTTAAGAATAATATCAGTAATGATAATGTAGTATTTTGAATACTATAGTCAATGGTGTGGAAAATTTTAAATGAATCCGTCGAATTCAACTACTTCATTAATAGAGCGGGTTCAGATTTCCTCAAGCTATCTAAAAAGCAAGACTCTGGTGGCAGCTTCCGTAGTTTTAAAATCACTGT
Organism: Ancylostoma ceylanicum; assembly: GCA_000688135.1. NCBI lineage: Eukaryota > Metazoa > Nematoda > Chromadorea > Rhabditida > Ancylostomatidae > Ancylostoma > Ancylostoma ceylanicum. The sequence goes on along the minus strand of JARK01001341.1, from coordinate 1,011,571 downwards.
TGACAGATACCTAAGAGAGCAAACCCTCAGAGTTAGGTAGGTTCCATTTGTTTTAGGTTCCATTTGTTTTCCTCAACTCTTTCTTTCTATTATCCCTTTCACTATACTTTTACTTATTCCTAGCCATCATTACAATGTTTACCCAGCGTTTCTTTCTATTCTTTGTTGTGTTGTATGGATTTTTCTAACATGGCTCGCTATGTAATAAAGATTGAGATTGATTGAATAAAGCCATCCAAAATCTCGCGCCATGCCATGCCCGAGTAATATGTCGTTGTCTGTGTATTCGACGTTACGTATGAGCCGGAAGAACGGAGCATTTCACACTGACGTCGTCTCTACGAGTCCCCACACCCTCCGTCATCTCGGCCTGTAGACCTGATAGCGTTTTGTTCATGATTGTTTTCTTATTCATAGGCTGCTGATCGCAGTTGACCTCGGAGAAACACCGGTGCAACGACTGCCTACCTTGGAAATTACATGAATTTCTTGAACATTTCTTGAACAACAAGAAAACTTCTCAGCATTGGAAAAACACTCTTTAGGAAGTGCCGCAAGGCTTAGGAGTACTTGTTGGGTCGGTAACTAATCAGAATTATCCTCAGTGTGTACCGCTAAGACTACCAGTTCAGTCTTTGTGGATGAAAAATTCAATTCCACTCGTAGGGACTATCATAGTCAGTTCAACCTTGAAAGCAGATCAAGCTGCCATAACTGCATCATTTATTCGCATACCAATCAAACAACCCATATTGACAATATGGAACAATATACGTAATTGTCAACATTCAATTGTGTTCAGAAAGGTGAAAATTTCCCACTGGGAGGAAGCGCTCTTAGAAGCACAGTCCTTCATCCCTGTTGCAGCTTGTCTTTCCAGTGGGACATGCACTGCAAACTGTTCCAACTTGGTAGACGTTATTGTTCACCAGATTTCCTCTGAAACAGAGCTTCTGATCAAAATATGACAATGTGACCCTCGAGGACGTACTTTGGCGAATATCGGCACACGCCCACGTATCGGTCGGACGTCGTGCACTTGACGATAGAGCATCCCAGCAGGTTACTTGTAGCCCATCCCATCTTAAAAAGCATTACGACTATAAGTTTCACTACATATTATTTTCTAATACATTATTATACATTATTATATTACACTTACTATTCATATCTATGCGTAATAATATACCTATTACTATATCATATTATGTACTGTTGAATTTGTATCACTGCTTCTATTTATTCACGTAGACTGTGTCGCGGTTGTACTTATTGTTAGTAATACATATTTGATCAACCACACCTCTCTAAACTCACTGCTTGATCCAATGGTGTACAAGAAGTGGCAGCTTCCGCGTTGAACAGCAGAAGTTGTACTAGGGACACCATTGTCACCCGCTGCCGTACATATTACTGACCTGTGTGAAGGAGGATATCGGTGCTCCGTCATGGAACGGACGGAAGACGACGACGTTCTCGAAGTAGTTCACGTCACGAATTGGCTTCCACCATTCAGTAACAGACTATAAACTAACATCAAGTGAAGTCATAACCGCGCATATGAAAAGATGCACTTTTTTCGCTGCCGTGTCAAATGTGAACCTCGTTGCTGGGAATGTTTTGAAGTTCTCTCCCACACCATTTCTCGAACTTGGTTCGGAATTTGTCGTCGGACATTGGCTAGCCCATCTGATGGCTCCCTCTTCTAGTCCGCAATCATATGTCTGAATTGCTGGAATTGAGCGCATGGATAAGACAGGATGAAGGCAAATGGATCTACAATTTTCTGCATATTAGAAGCTGTTGGTAGATATTTCCCGTCCTTTCTTGGAATTTGTCCGGTTGCAAGCAGGCCTCTGAATGTTTTTTCATATGAAAACTTCCCGAATAGCAGCAAAATGCACCGTCCTTCTCAAAAAATAGACTGATTGCGCGACTGCACTATCGGGGCGGAACCCGAACGAGGGATGCGGAGAGAGCCCTCACTGAGAGGGTCGAGTAGGTCTCGCCGCGATTCTGCAGCCGCGATGCTAAGAAACCGTAAGCGCAATCCTTCTATCTTTTTGAGAAGGACTGTACAAGATGAAGAGAGTACCTTCGGAAATTGTGCAATCTCTCATATTCGCTCCGTAGAGCGTCAGTCATCCTGCTGGCAACGGCATGAGTACATCGACTGCTGGCGCCTAAATCGCTCGTACTTTCCTTCGGATCTCAATGCAATGCACGATATTAAGCCGAGGCATTCAAAGCAGATATTCCAATGTAATTGAATGCCCGGCAAAAATGAAAACAATACAAAATCCGCAGCTTCCCCTCAATAAGTAGGAGATACACGAAATTACTTCTGACATTCAATGCAGATATAGCTCTGCACCTAAAATCTTGAAATCATGACGGTGCAATCTCTTAAGCTAATAATAAGGACGTTACTGGGTGAAAAACGCTTTGGATAGCATCTTTGGCACTCAAGTTAACTTTCTATCGCAGTGTTTTCTTGCTTCTGAAGAGCGAGTATCGAAAAAAGTATTCACCACGGACCTGTGGGGAAACTCGCTTCCGAAGAAGTTGGAGGTGTGGTTGTTGCCGCAGGTGGAGGGGTAGTAGTAGTTGTTGTAGGTGTAGTTGTCGATGTTGATGGTGTGGTTGTTGCCCCCGGTTGGGTGGTCGGTAGAGAAGCAAGGGGAACACATAAATTGCTGGTTGGGTCACAACCTGTCCCAGAAGGGCAGTTGCTACAAACTCCAGCTTGTCCCACGTTGTAAATGACATCACCTTCAGTCAGTTGCCTAAATCGTAAGCAATCAAGGTCAGAAGCTACCTTCTAAAAATTGTATTTATTAAACTCTACACCTCATTCGTGTACTATTATCTGTTCACTAGAAATAGAACTGTCTGTTTCGCACTTCGCTCTGTTACATGTGTTTAGGAAATGAAAAAAAATCATATTTTTCAAATACTATAAATTACGCCACTCGTAATACTTCTGCGAAAGACTTTTTCCATTGATGCGCGTCTTTTTTACTTTTCAAGATGGTTAGAGAATGTTGTTCCTTACGTATCAACTGGTGATTTTATACGTGAAAACATTCAAGCCTCATTTCTGGTCTTCGAATTTTGCTGTTAAAGGAAGGATACTTGATGGCCGTGGCCATTCTCGATGCGATATGTACTACCATACATATGCAGTTTTTGAAGCTGATCTCAAATCCTCAGCCCAAATTTTGGGCAAGGTGCTGTTTAGTGAGTGACACCTATTTCTTCTCCCTCAGATGTAATATGCCGTACTCTTGTATGGGCTCCAGCCTATGCTTGGTATCTACTTAGGTGTCCTCAAAATATTACGTCCTTCTAGAGGGAACAAGGGTTTTGCTAGTATGCAGCAGATACAGCTGCCATAGACCGATTTCAGCTCGTACATGAGGATAGTACTCAAAATGAGTGACTGATTCACTCATGGTCCTCAAATCGGAGTAAGGCAGTTAATCGGCCACTCACTTGCAAGGCCCCCATCTCCTCCAAAGGCATTCAATAGCTTGAAGACACTAAAGCAGCTGCCAAGCATAACCTGACGCCAATACATCACATCTGCGTGGAACGAAATAGGTGTAACTCACTGCACAGAACCCCTCAAAAAATTTGGACTATGTATTCGAGATCAGCGTGAAAAATTGCATACGGTAGTACACATGCATCACGAGCGACCACGGCTGGAGGCTACCAAGTATCCTTCCCATGTAAGTTCTATGAAAGAGCTTTATAATAACGAGAAAAGATATGATCGCCAACCAAATCAGTTGGCAGCAACATTCCGCTGCCGCCACAACTCGATCGAACGGCCCCTACTCTGGTCCAGCTGATCCAGGATCATCTAGTTATATGTTAGAAACGCTTAAGTTTCTCATGCTACTGTCTCCGTAGAACTGCTGGCAGAATCACTAAGGTTTCAGAACGATTGAAATCTAAGGCACGAATATTTCCGTCCGTGGGTGCTGCCTTTAAGATCCTTGCGCTTCCTCGTTATGACACTTCAATCCTCGAAGTTACCCTAGATATTCATTCAGGTCTTTACGAAGTGGCGGTCACGTTGAAATTGAATCGTTAGGCCAAAACGAAAAGAAATTCGGCATTGTTTTGCAGAATGGCAAATTAACGTCGAAAGAAAAATTTCGTGGCGCTAGTGAAGCCGGAAGATGGGTTGTCTGTTTTTTGAGGACATAGCACAAGCTGTCGGAAATGCTCTCCAAACTTATCTTTCCAGCTGTAGCGAGACTGGCCATTCACTACACAGTAGATTAAGCCACAGAAACTTAAACCTAATTAATTCCGACTAATTTTTTGTGCAAACGACAAAATTTCGAGCGTCCGATCCTTCAAAACTCCAAACTCTTGCAGCTTGAATATTACAAGTTCTCAGTTAACCAAATCCTCTTTTTCTCTGACTCTCAGCTGTTGTTGAACTCGGGCTAGATTTGCTTTTGTTGGCTTCATTGCTTTCACGCTTCTACAAAAACCCACTTCGAGTTCAGAATACAGTACGTATTTATCAGACCACTGGTAGTTTCAGTACATTGCCTATATGCACATCCAATTTCTGTAGCCGTAGGTTGCATCAGCTGAAATAATTTTTCTATTTTGTGTCGCTTATTGCTTTCCATTTCAACGGGCGAAAATTATTTCTAGAGCACAACTTACTGTGAAGTAGGGTAGTAAAGAGTCAATAGAGTTGCCCTTGTAGATAACAGTGGAATCGCCAGGGTTAACACCTTCCAGTTCCATATAGTCTATGTATTGAAGTGCTCCAGCGATGAATGTCTTCAATATCGTGGAATCTGCGGTACCTCCCTGCGGATAAAACCTGAATTGACATTAAACTAGAGGTTAGAACTCTGTAGCTACATATACTTTAGCTATAGAGTGCAATCTTACTTGAGGGCACCTCGTTTTGACTCTGAAATGTTAACGGATTCTAGGAGAGTTCAATGCGCAGATTCTAGTGATGTACGTGCAATACTCCGGAATCGCCAGTGTACCGTTCTGTGACGGCCCATTCTGGTCTGCATAGCTGTGTTTATACTTTCCGCGAAGCGATGACGTCAAGGCGGCGACCACAAAAAAGGCGTGTAAACTACTCTGAACTTGTGTGACGATACATTCGGTGAGGTTTACTTGGCAAGCTCGCAGACGAGCTTGCCAACTACCCAAGCAAACGAAGTCCATCAATGTTATCGTCAAACAAGAAGTTCCGCGAAATGTATTGCTAAACAAATCTCTCCTCCTGACTGACCCGGGATGTGATGGAGATGCTGCGGAGCGAGTCCACCGAAACGCGAGACGTGAGCTGGGGCTCGGTAATGTGGAAGACTGCAATCTAGGGGTACACTGATGAGTGAGGGGTACGCCGGCGCCGTGAGGAGGTGGCGCGGACGCGATGCTCCGCTCCTCGAATTTGCAGTGGCCGGGGGCACTGCACTGCCGCGTTCTGCGGTCAGTGGTTTCTGTCGCGGCGCTGCGGCGCACGCCGCTATGGCAGGCTTGGCCGCCTTCCCTCCATAGGCTCCGCCCACTTTCCAAAACGGCATATATAGGCGCCGCTCTCGTACCACGGTTTCTTCCTACCAGGTTTGCGCCCGAGGTGAGAGTTCAGCCGGAGCCGATCGATTGATGATGGATGGGAGTTGGCGGAACTTAGTAGTCCTGCACGGTATCGATTGATGTTGGATTGATGCTCGTGATATGGTGATGGTTCGACATGGTATCGATTTGATGATGGATGTAAGAAGAACGCGTAAGTGCCGTGGCAGGAGTGGAGGGAGCTGCGCCGTCGCCACATGCCTTGGCAGCGGCGGCGGGGAGCTAGAGGGCATGGCCCTCTTAGTTCTATTCCTCCATAATACTGTCCATTAGGTTCCCACTCTGAGCCCCCTTAGGACCCCTTTCTTGTTGTAGTAGTAGTATTAGTCTTAATATATAGTAGTATTAGTATAGTAGTAATAGTATTGTAGTATTGTGTAGTTTTAATAAACTTATATAATTTAACTAGTGTAATTCTTTCCCTGTATTAGGATGCGGCGCCTCGGCTGACCATAAGTCGCTCTAATACAGCCTTCGTCTTCTAACGGCCATAAGCTTCTTTGATACTGGGGTGGAAGCCGAACGGTGAGGAGCCCTGGTATGGTTAGGGCAATATGCGATGTGCTGTGGATTGGGGAGATGGAGCCCCCGAAATCCAACCCTAGGTAGGGGCACCACCGATCCGCAACAGGAGGAGAAGATGCAGAAATACGGATTGCTCAACAGCAAAGAGGAAAGCAACGTCCAAGCAAGAGCGATGCTGAGGGAGAGATCCACAAGTGGGTTGGCTGGTTGTGCCGACGTACATACGTAGTGGAAGAGACCAGACGGGTTCACAGTTGTGGAATGGTAACTTTGACGTCGGATCGTAGGAAAGTGCTATTGATGGTTGGATAGTGGTGTGAGCGTAGTGGGAAAGATGGCACCAGTCAGCTTGCCACTCTTAATGGTATCAGCGCGTCAGGCCGGAACTTCACCTTTGCGTCCGCTCTAATTGAACGTGTTAACCGAAATAAAAAAAATTTTAGTGTTGTACATGTGCATCTCAATTTTCGAGGAATCTATTGACAAGCTTTAAAAAATATCAGGCCAGTGATACTTTTCAAAATGCCAATGTGAATCCCTCGCATGAAAAGATATTAGATCATGCTGTAGATCAAAACGATAAACCAGCCCTCGACAGGCCCCAGCACGACCCTGCCGTGGGGTTGGTGCGAAAACGAAGCCCCCTTTGAAAACCCGGCATCCTACGAAGCCCCCTTGGAAAATTGTATGATCGGGAAAATTAAGAAAACTAAGAGTATCTCCAGACTTCGCCAGTTCAAAATGACTCCAAATGAACCGGCGATATAAGAGATAATGATGATAGAAACGATACGTATCGATCGTTGCCTTAAAGGCAGATTCTCGATACTTTAAATATTTCATTTTCTTACTCTACTCGCCAAACTGGTTGCAATCGTGTAGGTTCCCCCCCCCACGAAAACCTCGAAATTAGTGGTTTTTAGAGGGTTGAAAGTTACGATGTGGACGAGTTGTCCGGTCAAGAATGTAGAGGTGGCAATGAGGCTTCTCGAGCCCATACGTCGAGGAAAACCCAGCTGATTACTGTTGATCATAAACTTTAAAGCTTTCCGAGGAACATTTACGACAAATTTTGCTCATTTCTTAGATAGTTTTACTAGTAACCAGTTTTTTTCCTCAATTGTAGTCGAAATTCTAAACCGGTATCGATTGCAATACGTGTCAAATTCAAGAATACGTGTTCAACAAGCTGACTCATGTTGACTCATCCCTAACATAACAGAATTGAGAGGGACCAGACTGTTAGACAAAGGAACATGTGTTGACCGTATCAGACAAGATTTGATCTGCCTTCACGAAATCGTCGAAGGGGTGGAGCGGGTACTGGAGATGGATCTGGGTACTGGGTCTACGGCGAATATCTCGCTTATTTCTGGGACTTTTTCGCTGAAACTTTGGCAATTGCCTATAGAGTCGACCCGCTTTCATAATATTATGAGCACTCGAGCTCAAAGGTTCTGCCTGGACACTTCCTTCAAGCCCTGGACTTGCTTGAGCGACGGCGATTTGGTCGCAACGCTATTCTACAGGGTGTCCCATAATTATGGTGACAGAAACAAGCAGACATATTTAACGCATTCCAACATCTTTTAAAACGGCGGAGTGGTAATTTTGTTCGTCAATGAATAAAGAATAAAAACAAACATCGAGTCCCAAGACATTTTCCATCTTTTGCTGCTTCGCCGATGATTTGCTTGATAATTTCGATGACTTTGGCTGGCCAGCAATATCGTCAAGCTCGCCCCAAGCCAAATGAAGTTCTTTCCGACGACGCTTGTGGGTGACAGAAACGAAAAACAAACAAGCAGCAGAGCAGCAAAGCAGCGACAGCAAACAGCAACTAACAAGCAGCAGCAAAGTGCCGGCCAGCTTCCGCGAGGCGTCGGTGGCATTTGAGCGCAGCACAAAACAGAAAGCTGTGAGCTGGAGCCTCGCAAAAGTTTAAATGCATTGATATCAGGAGGTTACAGTTGCCGGGTTACAGTTTACAGTTCTGTGGGGCATATGATAGCGTAGGGAAAGTAGTACAGGTGATTGATGAAAACTTATGCGTTTTGTAGGAGAAATATGCTCACGAGCCAGGACAGCCTGTCCTCGATAAGCTGGCCACTTTACCGAGCATGCAATTTCTTAGTTCACATAAGTTTACTCTCATTTTTCAAACACTTACTGTGGGCAGGAAAGTACTTCTCCACCCAAAGTTTAGTGTCAATCCGTGGAGTATTCACTTAGCTAGGGCATCGCAGCTTTAATCATGCACTAAACAGCAAGCGCGCTTCTTCCACTGCTCCTTCATGATGCTGCGCCTGCAGCGTTTCCGCCCCGCACCCAATACGAAGTCCCTCCGCTTGTTGCCCCTCTTACAAAGCCCAGCTTGCCCGACGATTAGCCGCGTTGGGCCTGGCCCACGACATTTAGAAGAACAACAGATGTTTGACGTGACAGTTCATACCCAAATCAATTACCCAATTCACTGACAATTCAGTCAATTCACGACAAGAGTCTTTCGAAATTGGGTTGCAGCGTTTTCATTGTTTGTGTACGTTATTGTTATCAGCAGCTCACGCAGGTTACGCCGATGCTTGGAGACAAATCTTGAGCTGAGGCAGTGTTAATTTGAATCGCGGTACGATTTTCAGATGCATCGCACCGCAACTTGTAAGGGTAATGTAACTGGACTGGTGGTATAAAAACATACCCTTCAAATATTTGAGCCTTTCCATCGGTAGTGGTAGGTGGATTGTCGTGAGTATAACAACCTTTTGCTAGAGTGTCTATAGCTTGCTTCTCAAGATCACAGTTCCAATACTGAAATGAAAATTGGTTAGTTGGTTAATTCTTTTATGATGCAATTTGTGCAACTCTAGTTCATATGAAAGCGATATTTTGGCTCAGCGCTGTAGTGGAATAACCGTGTGCGATGTCGTTTTCCTATCTCTGTTAAAAAACCAGCAGAAGAATCATTTTTCCATGTTCGCTGATCATGTCGAGAATTACAAGGCTTTTAGCTCGTAGGGAAAGAACTCTTAAAGGCAGTGTCCAGGCAAAATCATTCAACTCGAGTGCTCATTAAATTATGAAAGCGGGTCGACTCTATGGGCATTTGCCGAAGTTTCAGCGGAAAGGACCCAGAAGTAAGCGAGATATTCGCCATAGAGCCAGTACCCAAATCCATCTACAGTGCCCAGCCAGCCCACTCGACGATTTCATGAAGGCAGATCTTGTCTGATATGGTCAAGACATGTTCCTCTGTCTGACAGTCTGGTTCCTCTCTAATGTTAGGGATGGCACTCTCGCCAACATGGGTCAGCTCGTTGAGGGTGTGTATCATCGTAAGGGAAAACGAGGCGGAGTCTTCCCGCCCTTTACGATAAACTCGTCCCAACTTCAAATTTTGCATAGTCATGTATAGTGGAATCGCGCGCGAAGAGAAGGAGTCGACCGTAACGGGCGGGAGGAGGATTTGAACGAACCAATCGCAGAACAGTACCACGCTCCGCTTCCCCTCACGATGACACACACCCGCTCGTTGAACACGTGTTCTTGAATTTGACACGTATTGCAATCGATACCGGTCTAGAATTTCGACTTCAGTTCAGGAACAAACTTGTTACTAGTAAGACTATCAACGAAAAGAGTATGGTCTGGTAGCGCACATAGGGCCCATGATCTGACATTGTCCGCAACTACGACCACACTTGTTTCCAGCGATGGGAGAACGCCACAGAATTCTATTTGAAGGAGGTGGATGCAGCACGCCAAAATAGAAGGAATGGCACCAAATTCACATCAAAACATTATGAAGTAGGCTTAAAAATCAAGCGGACGTGATTGCGGACAATGTCATATCATGGGCCCTGTGTATGCTACCAGACTGTAAAATGATGTTGTAAATGTGCCTCAGGGAGCTTTAGAGTTTATGATCAACACTAATCAGCTGGGTTTTCCGAAATGTAGGAGCTCGAGAAGCCTCATTGCCACCTTTTCATCCTTGGCCGGACAACTCGTCCACGTCGTAATTTTCAACCCTCTCAAACCATAAATTTCGAGGTTTTTGTGAGGAAAACCTACACAGTTGCAATCTTGACGAATAGAGTAAGAAAATGAAGGAATTGAAGTATTGACAATTCTGCCCGGGCACTGCTTTTAAGTAGTGAGGGTGACTATTTATAAAGAAGTGTGCAGCCTGTTTCAAAGAAAACTTCTCAAAATATATATAATGAATCATCAAGGTGAATTCTTAGCTTCAACCAAGTTTTGTTTCTACACACTTTCCTGTACGTAAGCATAATACAGGTACATGTATATTGTGCATATAGCGAGTTCAACGAGCGCTTCTTCGCTGATCTCTTTCGGAGAAATGGGTATCGTCCTACAATTTCGTACTAGTTCATCAGCATTTTATTAAAGTGATTCTATTGGAAAGTATTCATTATCAAAATTATTAAAATGAATTCTCTTTGCAGGAATCTGTAGTTTTCTCCAGATAATGTATGACATGTTTTTTGATTACATACTTGTGAAGGAAAGAAGGGATTTACGTAGGCTTCAAGCACAAAAGGTGTCCGCTGCAGTCAGGAATCGTGATAATCTAGAAAGAGCCCAGATAGCGCATTCTCGCTCATCTTTTCATCACTTCAAATATTTCCCATGTAGTATCACTAGTCTGGCGGCAGGAAGCTCATTCACTGGCGTTTGGCGAAACGTTCACCACGTTTCTATTCTCTGGAAATTTTCTTGTTGTCCTTGTCCTTGTCGCCTTGTTGTCTTTATGTTCAGCTTGATGATACACTAATGTGAGCCTGTATATGGGCTAGATCAGAAGTGGTAGGAAGGAGAGCTTCTATCAGTTGAGGAGAAAAGATGAGAAATCTCAGAAATATTGTCATGAAATGTGATTCCAAGCAACCTAAAACGAGAAAGATTGCAATCAGGCGCTCGCTTACGTAATCAGCCTCACAATTTCGAAGAATCAAAGAAATATATGTGAAATTTACTTATAATTATAATGTATTGTACATTATAATTTATAACTGACCAGTTTGGTCATGCCCTGGGGTGGTGGCAAGTTGCTGCCAGAATTACCATTCTTTTGTTCGCCTTTAAGCAACTTTTCTCGGTACTCATTTACTGGATCGACAATGTATTCATAGATGTCGGCACCCAATAGTTGCCCGTTGTCACAGAATTGCCCTAAACTGACAAGGTTTTCTCAAAAGAACATGTGATTTAACAAGAAACAGTGCTAACCTTTGCACAGGGCGGGAAGTAAAGAGAATATGGTAAGCGCTACGGAGTAGAACATGGCCATGTTCTGACGGATTTGCTGACTTCATACCCCTTATATTGGGAGAGACTCTCTGGATCAGGAGGTCAATTTATTAGCCATGCTGGTCACGAGCGGCACATATGATCGGTTTTTTAAAACCCAAAACAAAAGGAACTCTTTCGTCACTAGCTCTCCGCCTACATGTGCCGATGAACCCGCGAAAAAACGCGTATGGATTGAAATATTATCGCAATCGTGCTACATTGTGTGCATTTTTTCTACTGCATGTATGGTAATCCCCACAGGAGGAATTGAAATGGAGGCTCCTTCTAAAATAGTCAGAATGGTAAATTGGTAACGCGTGTTCTTTGCATGGAACAAAATATTTTTTCAAAACCCAGGCCATAACACCGCAGTCCAAAATTTATCCAGAACTAGCATACATATATGAACCTTCGACATCTTCCATAAAGAGAGTGACCGCACTCCCGAGGATCGCTGCGCCATGACCCAAGAAAGCAGCTCAACCAAACTTTCGTGTCGTCGTAGTTCTTGGATTGCTTGTCTCTCATGGAAGGCTTTAATGACGTTGCTGCCCAATAGCGCAAAGCCTGGGCTATAAGGTGGTCACGTGCGCTACTTCCGATTCCAGATATGGAGAACGAGGCAGCATGGATCGGCTGATTTCTCCCATATTATCTCTACTTTGTTTTGATTTCTTAGACAATAACCAGAGGTCCTCCAGACATTATTGGCGATGCCGGGATTTGTCGATATTTCACTGAGGCTTAGTAACAAGCTGCAGTACCGAACACCAAAAAATCAAAAATGTAACATTATTTTGCCGGTAATAAGTCACACTGACGTTCGAACAGTTTCGAAATTCGATGACACGTAGCACTTTCGCGCTTGTACTTAAAATTATCAACATCATCGATCGCAGTTAACACAGTAACCACGAGAATGTCATCCAAAAATAAGGTCAATTTATATCCGTGAAAACGACACTGGAGAGGAGGTGCACTACAGCAGTATTGGTAGAGAACATGGCTGGAAGATTTGGAATGATTGATAGCTTAAGAGAGTGTGTTAGACCAATCACCTGGCTGCTATCTAGCTTAACTTCAGCGTTTGTGCTCTTAACCAGTTTCCTGATGTCAGGTTAACGGCCACTAGTCATGGCTCGCACATCAGATCCACAAACGGCCTCTGGGCCAAGATTCATGCGCGCATAACCATGCTAAACCAGGCTAGCAAACCAGATTTCGTAAGTTTTTTTTTTCAAATTTTTTCTGCGTCTGCTGGCATTGCGACGTCTCTGCAAAAACAAGTCACGCTGACCATAATTGGCTGACTTGGTTACCGTTTCAGGGATCCCAACCCTGATCTTCCCGCATGAATGACTACAGGTGCACGGTAAGAATATTCGTAATGGCGATCTACGATCCAAAAAATCACCGTTCATGGACATATACTGCGATTTTTACGATCTACGATTCACGAAGATAATTACTTAAATGCATAGAAATCTTGAATGAGACAATAAAGAGAACTCATCATTGGCACCGACAGTTCGCGGTCTGCCAATATCTCAGGCATGAAAATGCCCTCTCTTCAAGTCGGCCGGTTATGGTACGTACGTACGACTTTGCGGCGCAACTGTTGTGACGAAGCTGCTCTGTTACCCTCTGTTGATAATATGGAACGTTACAAGCGTTGGGTAGATCGCCGGTTTTAGGAGAATTTCTCCCCACTACATTGAAGGCAGCGCCCGCGGAAATTCTCGCGTTGGAGATTTCCTCGAATTTCGGGGTTTTTCGGGAGGGTAAACTCATAGGCAGGGATGAAAATGCGTAAAAGAAGCGAGAATTGCAAGAAATAAAGGCGCTCTTTACCATGTGTCGAAGGCGCGGACGAGTGCTCCGCCGTGGGGTGTGCGTGCGTCCCGCCACGACACCCTGTGAGGGGTACGGATTGCGCGCGTCTGCTGCGCAAGACCACCCACGACGATAGCGCTAACTGGCGCGTCGGGCCCTTGAAAGGCCGGCATGGCCGCGACAGCGATTCCTGTTTCTTTGCAGGTAGGTCGTCATTCGTTGTGTTCTTCACACATTTGTGATGTGCTCACTCTCTATTTCACCACCCACACCTCAGCTCTGAGTCGAGGATTTTGGCTGGTGCTGCCTTTAAAACCACTGCTGTTGTAACAATTGAGGCCTTCAACAAAGCCATCTCAAATCTTCCGCCTTGCCATGCTTGAGCATTCCATCGTTGTCTGTGTACTTGACGAAACTTATGAGCCAAAAGACAGAAGCGCTTGACACTTACGTCGTCTTTACGAGTCCCCACGTCCTCCGTCAACTCGTCCTGTGGGCCTTATAGTGTTTTGTTTATGACTGTTTTCTTATTCATAGATTGTTGCTCGCAAATGAATTAGAAGAACCACTGGTGCAACAACTACCAGCCTTACAATTAGAATTCACGTGGATTTCTATAGCATAATTCCAAAGACCAGATACGGCTGTTAAATGTGAGCATCTCAACTAATACTTACTCAAGAAAACTTTCCATAATTCACATAGATTAGTTGTAAAATCACGGATCATAAAACTTCAACGAAGGTAGAAATTTGGAAAGAAAATCGCACAAAGAAAACCACTCTTTGGGAATTGCTCCAAGATTTTGAAATAGTTGCTGGTTCGGTAACAAACTAGCAAAAATTAAAAAATGAGAATTATCCACTCATTATTCTCTCTATCAAACCTCCACACTACCAGTTCTGCATCTGTGAATGAAAATCTTAATTCCACCTGCAGGCACTAGCATGATGGTGATTTCAAACTTGAAAGCAGATCAACAAGTAATAACTGCATCATTTATTCCCAAACCACCCATATTGACAATGAGAAACTACGCGTGTCATTGTCAACATTCAGTTGTGTTCAGAAATGTGAAAATTTCCCACTGGAAGGAAGCATTCTTAATAGCACAGTCCTTCATCCCTGTTGCAGCTTGTCTTTCCAGTGGGACAGGCACTGCAAACTGTCCCAACTTGGTAGACGTTATTGTTCACCAGATTTCCTCTGAAAAAGAGCTTATGATTAAAATATGACAGTGTGACCCTCGAGGACGTACTTTGGCGAATATCGGCACACGCCTACGTATCGGTTGGACGTAGTGCACTTGACAATGGAGCATCCCAAAAGATTGCTTGTAGCCCATCCCATCTTGAAAAAAAAAACATTAAGACCGTAATTTACATTTATTCTTACCACATTCTTTAGCAAACGTCATTCTATCTATGGTTTGCCTCGCAACTTCTTAATCTTACCGCCTGATTAACAGTTTGGGTAACAAGGCCCGCATTCTGTTCTGTCTCAACGACCACTGACCTGTGTGAAAGAGGAAATCGGTGCTCCGTCATGGAAGGGACGGAAGACGACAACCTTCTCGAAGTAGTTCACGTCACGAATTGGCTTCCACCATTCAGTAACAGACTATAAACTAATATCGAATGAAAGTCATAACCGCGCATACGAAAATACGCACCTTTTTCGCTGCTGAGTCAAATGTGAACCTCGTTGCTGGGATTGTTTTGAAGTTTTCTCCCACACCATTTCTCGAACTTGGTTCGGAATTTGTCGTGGGACATTGGCTAGCCCATCTTATGGCTCCCTCTTCTAGGCCGCAATCATATGTCTGAATTTCTGGAATGAATTGCCTGTTCAAGATAAGGAGAAAACGAATAGATCTACAATTTTCTGCATATTAGAAGCTGTTGGTAGATATTTCCCGTCTTTCCTTGGAACTTCTCCTTTCGCAAGCAGGCCTCTGAATGTTTTTCATATGAAAACTTCCCGAATAACAGCAGAATGTGCAGTCCTTCGCAAAAAATAGACTGATTGCGCAACTGCACCATCGCGGCGGAACCCGAACGAGGGATGCGGAGAGAGCATGCCCTAACTGAGAGGGTCGAGTAGGTCTCGCCGCGATTCTGCAGCCGCGATGCTAAGAAACCGCACGCGCAATCCGTCTATCTTTTTGAGAAGGACTGTACAAGATGATGAGAGTACCTTCGGAAATTGTGCAATCTCTCGTACTCGCTCCGGAGAGTGTCGGTCATCCTGCTGGCAACGGCGTGAGTACATCGACTGCTAGCGCCTAAATCGCTCGAATTTTCTCGAGAATTTCCATGCTCGGCATCATTGAACCCCGCATCTTCCCATAGCTGCGTATTCCTATGTACTTTAATGCCAGGCAAAAGCTAAACTAACATAAAAGCCACAACTTTCTCTTAATAAAAATAAGGAGGCGTGGGACTAGTCTCGAGATCATGGCAGTACACTCTTTTAACCCTACTACAAAAAAAAGAAATGCTTCGGATTGCTTTCTTGAACCTCAATGTAAACTTTTTTCACAACAGAAATATGCAGCCTTAACTTATCACCGTAGTATTTTCTTCCTTCTGAAGCGCGAGCACCAACGGAAGGACAGCCACGGACCTGTAGGAAAACTTGCTTCCGAAGAAGTTGGAGGTGTGGTTGTTACCGCAGGTGGAGGGGTAGTAGTTGTTGTTGTTGGTGTAGTTGTGGATGTTGCTGGGCTAGGGGTGGTTGTTGTAGAAGTGGGAGCACATAATTTGCTGGTTGGGTCACAACTTGTTCCTGCTGGACAGTCGGTACAAGTTCCAGCTGTTCCCACATTGTAAATGACGTCGCCATCTTTAAGCTGTCTGTAACACATATACATGGTTGAAATTTCAAAGCTGCACTGGGAACTTAATTATTTATTTTTTAAGGGTGCGTGTGGTGCAGTGGTACGAGGCGCAATGCCTGCCGGGTGTACGATCGATGGTTTGATCGCGCCCGTGGGCAATCACGCCTATCGCCCCACCACGGGGTCGGTTAATTGGACTATTATGTGGATTTCAAAATATTGACGTTCGCGCGTCTGTGCATTCAAAAATTCAGGTCCTCATGCTGTGCATAACTTGGGACTTCAGCATACCAAATCCCCTTGCATTTCAATTTCTAACACATTCGCGACAATGCGCTCAACCGGTTGAGCACGCATGTTGCGACGCGTGGGACCGCGTGCTCAGCTGGGTGAGCACGCCCTTTTCACAGTTATATTTTTGCGAAGCAATCTTAATGAGCAAACTCATATACAGTGGTATACTAACAAATTCTCAAGCGGTCTATACATGCGATGGGCAGAGCAGACATCCTCTCGTGCTTCTTTAATGCGTGGTTGAAACTGACAAGTAAAAGAACAATTAATATAAAGAATAACTTACTTACTTACTGCCTCTTATGCAGGTGAACTTCTTGAATTAGCTCTAAGCTCGTGCATACTTGCGTTTTGGTTTGTCTCAAATTCGCACATTTTCGGAGTACTATGCAGCAGAGGAAAAATTTCTACCAGGTGAGACCACGTGCTCAAGCGGTTGAGCACGGGTCCAACTTGTGCAAAAGCGCGTGTGTCCCACGTGACACACCATGCCAAAAGCGTAAGGTCGCGAATATGTTAAAGGCAGTGTGTCACCTCGTTTCGCATGTTGGAGATATCAACAGATCTTTGATCTCCTTGCCACGCTGATTCCAAAAATGTATATCAAATGTCACAAAAATGACGATAAACCCGTTTTTGGGAGGGTCCAAAGTGCAGTTCACGGACCACCTGGGCGGAACGGTTCGTGGGTGTGCTGGCTATCCGCCACGCCTGCAATGGTGGCCAATGAGTTGCCAGATCGATGAGATCAACGGCTTCACACGTCAGCTCGGTCGAGCAAACTGTTACAAGCGACTTACAAACCCCGTCCCGGAAAACGGGTTCAAAGACCGTTTTGTGACATTTTATGTATATCGCCGGAATCAGCGAGACGAGGAGATCCACAATCTGCTAACAGCTCAAACATGAAAACGAGGTGACACACTGCCTTTAAGTGTTGAGATACACAGCTAAAACTTTTGTTTGAAGCACATTTTCTTCCACTTCCATAGAAACTTACTGTGAATTCATGACGCAGAGCACATTGACCATCTCATCCCCATCTTTCGTACATATCTTCCAATGACATCCAATCTCTGTATTACTGGGTCGCATTAGCTGAAATAGTTTGCCATTATATTAGGTTGAGTAGTTATAAATGTCTGCTGACTTCGGGCTCATATTTCTCAACTGCATTGAAATTTTCGAGGGTGGTTTTGTGTTCATTTTAAAGGGCGGACCATTACGCGTCTACTTTTACCAGAATTGCTTAGGTTCCTTCAACTTCCAATTTTAAATAAATTTGGAAGGTGACAGATCAAAAAGTGGAATTTTCTCCTGCATGGTGTACAAACGTGGACACGGTATTCTACCTGTAGAACTGCACCAAACTTCATGTAATGTCGTCAGGGAAATTTGTCTCTCGGTCACATCTGCGCAGAAAACGACTCCTCAAGGATACCTCAAACTTAGGTAACTGAACCGAGATTCATGGTGCCAATCAGCTTTTCGACTGCATCTATTTCCAAAATTGGATTTTGGTGTCCCTCAAATAACCGCCTCATAGCCAAGGTTTGACTTTATGAAAATGTTGTTTTCACCCGTGCACCTATCGTTCCTTGGAGGAGAAAAACATCAAAAAGTTTGAGAGAACCAGATTTTGGATGGGTCAACATTTTGACCCACAGCAGACGGAACTTTGCAATGAGAGCATTGCTTCCTTGTGTGTAAAAAGGCGAAGAGCCATTGATTAAGAAAAAATGTATCTCTTGGATTGCGCTCTTTAACCTTTGCCTTGACAATTTTTTTAGTTACTCCTGAAACAAACGTTTATAATTCCTCAACCTGATACATATATCCCTGCATCATATTCGAAGAAGCAAAAGTCATACTACTACATCCAACTCACGGTGAAGTAGTTTAATAGGTACTCCACAGCACCAGGTTTGTAGGTGATCTCGGTCGCGCCAGCGGTAACACCTTCGAGAGCATGACTATTAATTTCAGCTAGAGACTGTGCGAGTAGTTCCCTTACTAGCTGAGGACCATTAGGCAGACCGTCCGCGTATGCCCTGAAAAAGAATGAGATTACGCAGAATTTGCATCCGTATCATGTATCATAGATAGAGAAGAACGACGTCCAAGAAGTTGTTATCTACACTGTTTATTTGAGCAGAATCGCAATTCGAATATACAGGGTGCGGCAAAAGCTTTTGGACAAGCATAATTGTAAAAACATGAGTAAGAGTTCGCTGGAAGAAACAAATGGTAATCAAAACAAATGGTTCTTTGTTCATAGCTTAGCTGTGAATACAAATGCAGCTTTTAAACCAGATGACACCTGAACTGATAGTGACAAAGACTTGCGAAAGCGACGGTGTCAAATCGACTCATACGCACAGGTATTCTCCACCATCACATCTCTACCACTACTCGAAGAGGCTCCAAGCTCATGTGTAATATAGGGGAAGCCCCCTGTTGAGGAACCCAGAAGAGACTTCGGGAACTAGACGAATATCACCAGAGCTATTGTTCGTCTCTCATCAAGCCGTGGTCAGAAATTTGTGAAAATCGCACTATAATCGTTCATTTCTCTCTCTCTCTCTCTCTCTCTCTCTCTCTCTCTCTCTCTCTCTCTCTCTCTCTCTCTCTCTCTCTGGGGCAACGTCGCGTTTGTTTTTTGCTAGAAGCTCATTCTATTGCTCTTGCTAATCAACCATTTGCTAATTTTGGCCTTTGAATGAGGAAATTATCGCATGAATTGATCGTTCTTCTCAACTGCAAAGATCGGGATTAACAGTCGCCTATCGCGATCCAACAGCTGGCTTGGAAAATCTCCATGTGTTTTCTAGAATCTGAAGACTAAAATCTTTCCAAGGCTTCAGAGAAATTCGGACTCGCTGGCTCACCTCCGATTCTCCAGGCCTGTGTCGCTAGAAGAGGAAGAATTCTTGCAACTAAACTTCGGGTTCATGTTTGCGAGTAAATCGCAAACATATATCAGCTATCAGTTTTCTCAACTTTCTTTCCTTCTTGTTTTAGTGAAAGACTATTTTTGTCCAAAGACTTTTGTCGCACCTTGTAGAGCACCTCAACTGATCAAGACTGCTATTACATAATCAACAAGCTGCTATTTTCGTTGCAAGAAAAATTCTATCAATTGCATTGGATAGAATGCCAATTCAACTTATCCATTGTATTCGAAACCGTGAATAGTAAAACTTGAAGTTTCGCACTCCTCACATTAAGGAAGAAAGCAACCGCAGTCAAATTTCAGTCAGTCAGCAGTGTTTGGACGCAAATGAAGCAACTCTTGCGAATAAATGCAGCTGGACTGTTGCTATGTCAAAGAAAACCATACGTCATGTATACTCGAGCTTTGTCATTTGTAACGGGAGGTTCGTCGATATAGTCGTAACACCCGCCAGCAATTATGTCTCTAGCCTCTTTTTCGAGGTCACAGTTCCAATTCTGAAATGCGTAATAACATAATAATAAATATAAGGTCTGATGTATGAGAGTACCTCTCATTAAGCCTGCGATGGACATGAAAAATTTGCATCCTCTAGAAAAACTTTCAAAAACCTCTCCTATGTTATACAATGAAGAAATACAACTGCTATCGATGTGAGTTAACATGTTTGTGTATACACATAGGTGCCATGGAGTTCTCATACAATTGATACTTCTCTACATATCTGAGTTTGATTTGTTTTGTATTAGTTTTGGTTTCACCATTCACTCCTTTCCTGCCACTGTTAAGCTCACCATTGTTGATGACTAGAATAAAATAAAATTAATATTAGCTCTAGTCGTATTGCTCTCTTTTACTATAAGAAGAATTAGGTGAGATTCGCATAGGAATCCAGTACTAACTTCGGCCTTTGGGAAGAGTATGTACGCAGCAGAAAAACCACATATCCTCTGTTGACTACTCGGGGGGGGCTCATTCTCGCTAGAATTTTGCCATGTTAGAAGGAGAAGGTCATTTTTGTAGATTTCTAAAATGTTTTTTTTTTT